>CM036313.1:28475815-28483315 GCA_020567845.1 Rhododendron henanense subsp. lingbaoense
CAATAAAACCGAGGCATAGAGCCGGTTGATTGCAGGGTTGACCTGTTTCATGAGAGATATGCAGAGTGTATATGTGCGATGATGGTTGTTAGATGTGAACAGATATGATGATGCAGACTCGATGTGAAAATGCAATATGTGCACGGGCCCGTGCGTGTGTGTTTGTTTTAAAGCTTAGAGCTTCTATCAAGTTCCGGACTTGAGCATTCAGAGCGTAGAGCTCGAGCATTCAGACGGTAGAATCCGAGCATTCAAAGTACAGGCTTTGAGCGTCCAGTACACAGTGGTTGGGCATCCAAGCGTAGAGCTTGAGCATTCAAGTGTATAACTTGAGCATCCAGTACACAGTGGTTGGGCATCCAAGCGTAGAGCTTGAGCATTCAAAAATGTTAGATTTTTGAGCATTCAGGCGTAGAGCCTGAGAATAGATGTCCTGATTGATGGGGCGGCTTAGAGCCTGTTGCTTGTTTACGGCTTCGAGCCAGTTGAGATAGTGGGCTTTGAGCCGATGAGTTGGTAGACATAGGCTTTGAGCCTGTTGAGATAATGGGCTTCGAGCCGCTGAGATTGTGATAGCGAGCGAAGAGCTGCTGAATAAGTACAAGCGTAGAGCCTGTCGATAATGGGCCTCGAGCCGCTGAGTTGATTGCTACGGCTTCGAGCCAGTTGAAATGGTGGGCTTGGAGCCGCTGAGATGGTAGACATAGGCTTTGAGCCTGTTGAGGTGATGGCTTGGAGCCATTTGAGATAATAGGTTTTGAGCCACCGAGTTGTGATAAAGGGCGTAGAGCCTGTCGATAATGGGCTTCGAGCCGCTAAGGTGGCAGAGACGGTAAGCATAGGGCCGCTGATTTGATACGGGCATAGGGCTGCTGAGTTTGCTTGAATATAGGCATAGAGCCTACTGGGTGAGTGAGTATGGGCGTAGAGCCTGTTGATAATAGGCTTCGAGCCGCTGAGATTGGTTATTACGTCTTCGAGCCAATTGAGATAGTAGATACAGACTTCGAGCCTGTTGAGGTGATGGTTACGGCTTGGAGCCATTTAAGATAATGGGCTTCGAGCCGCTGAGTGAGTTGCTATGGCTTTGAGCCTGTTGAGATAGTTGGCGGCGATATGGTTGCTGGAGTGGCAAGCATCGAGCTGCTGTAGGAGTTGATGTGAATGACCATAGACACGGAGCCGTTGAGTTGTTGATGGTTGTACGGTCACTGGAATGGCAAGCGTAGGGCTGCTGATAATGAGTGGGCTTTAGAACCACTAGGTGTTCTGACTTGTTTTGGCCAGCAGTTTGTGGAGAGAGAGAGACCTTCGATGTTCGGGCATGCCCCCAAGGCTAATTATACTGTGTTGGCTCGGGGATGCCCCCAAGGCTACTTGGTTGGTTGAGGATTTGAATTGATGCACTGAGCATGTTCTGAAATCGATTGGGAGGCCAGGAGATCGATCTCCCGGCCGAATGATTGATGTAACGGCCGAGGAAACGATGTCTCGGCCGCTTAATCGATTCATTTCCAGGGGCCTATAAAAGGCCACGGCCTCAGCCATTCGTTTCACTTTCCTTTCTTCCCTCTCCATTCCTTCCGTCCGAGGCTTCGACCGAAGACCCCCCCCTCCACTTCTCCTTGTTTCCGACAGCTCCGGGCCGTGGGTGATATGCTGACGCGGCTAGTGTGCGCGGAGGGAGACCGCGTTTGCTTTTGGTCCTGTCTTGACGCTTGATTATGGATCCTCGCATGGGTATGCTTGATTAGGGGCCCTCGCATGGGTGACTTGCTTCCGTGACGTGGAACTCCTGGCGTGGCGGTGGTACGCGGTGTGGTGGTTTTTCTGGGCCATGTGGTGTCCCTTCTGCACCATAGTACTCCTTTGGTATACATCGCCCCAGGGGTTCCCTCTTCTTTTTTGCAGCTGGTCTCTTTTGTTCGGACCACCAGAGGGTTCGACATCCTCTTCTGCTTCCTCTTTTTGTTTCTTTCTTTATTTTTTTTTCTTCCTGCATAGGTTAGTTCGACAGGAAATCGATGTATAGTTTGTTTACGAAACGTGGGGTGATCCACCTTGCGATGTAAAAAGCTTTCGTTATATGAAACAAAAACCTTCTTGCTCTGCTTTATGATTGTATATGCTGTTCTTACGTTGTTTACGTGTGATATTCCCGTTAATCCAACGAAACGAACTGGACCGTGGGAACAGTCTGTAAAATAGCCGTTCTGGCGGCCGACCAAATGATTACGCGGCCGAAACTTCGATCTGGCGGCCGAAGGATCGTTTTATTTGCCTAGGTTTGACTTGCAGGTCAACCCTATTATCTACGGGCCGATGGATTGATCCCACGGCCGTCTTATCGAAGTGCCGGCCGAGAGACCGACTAAATTTCCGAGGATTAAGAATCCGATTCCGATTCGAACTAAGACTCGACCTAGCCCTATAAGTACGCGTTCTACGAACCCGATAGCATTGTCAGCAGCAATTTCTTTGCACATGGCACAACCAATCCTCGATCAGTGGTTGGATTCCTTTAATGGCCTTGACCGTCTGCACTTTAAATCCTTTGGCATGGACTTCCTCTTTTCCCTTCGTCATATTCCCGTGAATTTTGCCTTCCTTAGGGCAGCCGCTAGTTTGTGGGACCCTGATTTTCACGTCTTTCGCTTTAAGAGAGAGGAGTTATGTCCTACTATCGAGGAATTTGCGGCCATTATGGGCCATTCAGACAGGGAAGGTTTTGTTGCCCCTAATCCCTTGTTCAATCGGGGTGATCTCCTGAAGGATTTACTCCAAGTTCAGAAACATGAAGTTAAATTCTTCCTAATGAAAGGAAGGCTGGAGATTTTGCAACTTATTCAGCGTTTCGGTACAGCTGAGGCCCATCGCCAAGTTTCCCTATAGAAGTCGTGCTTTCATGCATTGTGCATTTGTCTTCTTCATTACTACTTGCTTGGCTCTTCCTCTGGTCATGCTGATCCTATATTGCTTAACCTTGCTCAACAAATTGGAAACCATGTGGGTTTTGCTGGCTTAGTGTTGGCAGAGACCTTGATGGGTCTAGATGTGATGAAGGGTAGTCCTACAGCTCAGTTCTCAGGCAGTCCCTTGCTATTGCAGGTTCGCTCTTTTATTTGTTTCATTTGTCAAGTTTATCTTTTCACTCATCACTCTTTTGTTTTGACTCACGTGTTCTCTCAGCTCACAATTTTCCCTTTTTCTCTAGGTATGGTTGTTTGAGAAGCTAAAAGTGTGGGATGCGCCAGAGCGACTTCCTTACAATCCAGACCAGTGCACGGAGCGTCACGTGATTAAACAGTTCCCAACTGAGGCTGCTTGGGAAGCGTGGATGAAGACTTGCAGAGGTGATCGGATTCAATGGGTTTGCCCCTGGTATGGTATCGAGAGCATGACCGCGAGTACCATGAACCACTTTGGTGTAGCAGTGATTGGCATTACTCGAGTCGTTTTCTACTTCCCTGCTCGCTTTCAAAGGCAATTTGGGGCTGAGCAAGCCGCAATATTGGGTGACCCCGAGTACACCGCCTCTAAGATCCATGATGCCAACTTCCGTCGCAATATGCTGCGTCTTTGGCCAAATAGAGTGATGCAGGAGGTTGCTGAGAGCTTCGTTGCCAAGCTATCGGGTTCTTACAAACGCTGGTTGAAGAAAAACCTTTTGGAGGATAGAAGTGCAAAGAGAAGGAAGACCTAGAGATCGACGCTTTGCTTATGTTTTTCAAAAGATGTTTGCTTGATTCTAGCTTTCATGGATTAAGAATTGTTTAGGCTTGCTTTGTCCTTTCTCTTTGGAAATTAATAAAACATTTGATCGTTTTATTTGAAAATGTTATTGTCATGATTTGATAGCGAACATGCTTTAGGATAGACCTAGAAATTTTGGAAGTGATGATGATAGCAGTGGCCGAATCTCAAACTTAGAGATTGCCTACGTATCCCATGGAGGGAATCAGGCCATAAACGTAGTTCCAACAAAGGGGATTTGTTTTGTTTTTAGTTAGGGTCCACTCGGGTATTTTCCTCTCCTTTTGTGCTCTAAATTTTGCCTAAAAACCGCCCTTGCGGGTTTTCGGTCTAGCGAGCGTTTTATTTATGCCTTAGTTTTTGCCTAAGCCGCCCTTGCGGGTTTTCGACCTAGCAGGCTGCTCTAATTTTTGCTTGGATCCGCCCACCCTTGTGGTTTTCGGTCCAACGAGCATCTCTCATGGGTAATACTTCCTTAGCTTGTCAACGTTGACTGGCGTTGCGAATTCCATTCCATCCAAGTCTGCAATGTATGCTGCTCCTCCAGAAAGTATGCGTTTGATAAGGTAGGGGCCTCCCCAGTTTGGTCTAAACTTGCCCCTTGGGTCCGAGACGTGGCGACGAATCGCTTTGAGCACCATGTCTCCTACCTTGATATCCCTAGGTTTCACCTTTTTGTTGAATGCTCGTGCAATGCGGCGTTGATACCCTTGTACATGGTATAAGGCTCTCAGTCTCCTTTCGTCTAGTAGTGCCAGCTCATCGTAGCGGTTTTGAACCCAGTCTTCTTCAATCATTCCAGTCTCAGCTAGAACTCTCAATGAAGGTAACTCCAGTTCGATAGGCAAGACAGCTTCCATTCCATAGACCAGAGAGTAGGGAGTGGCCCCAGTTGAAGTTCTTTCAGTTGTTCGATATCCCCATAGTGCCAGAGGTAGCATTTCCGGCCAGTCTATGTAGGTGTCGGTAGTCTTCCGCAGAATCCTCTTGACATTCTTGTTTGCGGCCTCAACTGCTCCATTAGTTTGAGGTCGGTAAGTAGATGACCGATGATTTTGTATCCCAAATTCAGCGAAAAGCTTCTTTGTCGCCCCCTTGAAGTGCGATCCATTGTCACAGACGATCTCGTGAGGTACACCATATCGATAGATGATATTAGTGCGAATAAATTTGGCCACATGAGTGACTTTGAGAGTAGCATAAGAGGCTGCTTCCACCCACTTGGTGAAATAGTCGATAGCCACCAGGATGAACTGATGTTTGTATTTCCCCTTTGGATTTATACTCCCAATGACGTCTATCCCCCAGGTGGAGAATGGCCAGGGGGATGTCATGCTGTACAGTTCTGTAGGGGGAATACGCATACGATCAGCGTGAGTTTGGCATTTGTAACATCGGCGGACATAATCAGCGCAGTCGGCTTCCATTGTAGTCTAGTAATATCCCTGACGCAGGATCTTCTTTGCCATCGTTGCCCCATTCATGTGTGGCCCACAAATTCCTTCATGTATTTCCTCCATTACCTTGTGGCTGTCCTCCGTCGTGACGCAAAGTTGACTTGGACCCAAGTGTGCTCTTCGGTATAATGCTCCTCCACAGATTACAAATCGGGCGGCAAACTTCCGCAGAGCCGTTTTGTCCTTCGAGGTGGCCTCAGATGGGTATTCTCTTTTTTCCAGGAATTCCTTCACGTCTTCGTACCATGGCTTGCCATCGTCTTCACCTTCCTCGGTAAAGGTACACTCACATGCTGGTTTAACCTTTTGTTCAATCATGAGAGGCCGCATTGTGAATCCCAGGGGTATTTCGACCATAGACGCCAATGTCGCCAGTGCATCTGCAAATCTATTGCTCACTCGAGGAGTGTGTGTGAAGATAACAGAATCGAATTGTGGAATTAGATCTTCCAGCACAGAGTGATATAGCTTCAGTGTATCCTCCTTAAACTTCCAGTCTCCTCTTGCTTGAGATACCACTAGGTTTGAATCCCCAGTGACTTCTATCCTTTTTGCTCCTAGCTCCAGGGCTGCCTCCATTCTAGCAATACAAGCCTCATATTCAGCTTGGTTGTTAGTGACTTCAAACCTTAGCTTATATGACAAAGGGATGTGAGAGTTGTTTGGGGAAACTAGCAATACCCCTATGCCATACCCACATTGGTTTGATGCTCCATCAAAATAAAGTTGCCAGGTGTCGTCTAAGAGACATAAGATATCCTCGTCGGGGAACATGAAGTCCTCTACCTCGGCCTCCGTCACAGGGTGATCCGCCAAGAATTCTGCCACAGCTCTTCCTTTCACTGATTTCCTTGTCATGTATTTGAGGTCGAACTCCGCTAGCAGCAATAACCACCTAGCTAGCTTTCCGATAAGTGCTGGCTTTTCGAAAAGATACTTGATTGGGTCTAAACGAGAGACCAGCACCACCGGATGTGCTAACAGGTAGTCCCTCAATTTCTTTGTGGCCCATACTAGCCCCCAACAGGTTTTCTCGAGGGGAGTGTACCTTGTCTCATAATCCATCATTTTCTTGCTGAGGTAGTATATGGCGCACTCTACCTTGGCGTTGTTTTCTTGTGCTAGCATACATCCCATGGACGTGTCTGTTACTGAGAGATACAGAATCAATGGCTTCCCAGGGATGGGTGGCGATAGTACAGGTGGATTCTGAAGGTATTCCTTGATTGCCTCGAACGCTTGCTGACAGTCTTGGCTCCATTCAAAATCCGTACCTTTCTTTAGTAGCTTGAAAAGAGGTTCACAGGTGGTTGTGAGCTTGGAAATGAACCTGCTGATGAACTGTACCTTCCCTAAGAAGCTCCTTACTTCCTTCTCTGTCCTAGGCGGTGATATTTCCATGATAGCTTGTATTTTGGAAGGATCTACTTCGATTCCTCTTTGAGTGATGAGGAAACCCAACATCTTTCCAGCTGTTACCCCAAAAGTGCATTTTTGAGGGTTAAGACGCAGCTTATAATTCCTAATCCTCTCAAAGAACTTTTGGAGTGCTCCATAGTGTCCTTCCCTTTCCTTTGATTTGACTATCATATCGTCGACATACACCTCGACCTCTTTGTGCATCATGTCGTGCAGCAGTGTTGTGGCCATCCTCTGGTAAGTGGCTCCAGCATTCTTCAACCCAAACGGCATTACTCGGTAGCAGTAGGTTCCCCAAGGCGTAGTGAAGGTGGTTTTCTCTCTATCCTCAGGAGACATGAGAATTTGGTTATACCCAGAAAATCCGTCCATGAAAGATAGCAATGCATGGCCTGCGGTGTTATCTACTAGCTCGTCTATGTGAGGTAATGGGAAGTCATCTTTCGGACTAGCTTTGTTGAGATCTCGGAAATCTACACAGACCCTGATTCCTCCAGTTTTCTTTGGTACGGGAACGATGTTTGCTACCCATTGTGGATATTCGGTGACTATGAGAAAATCGGCGTTGATTTGCTTAGTGACTTCTTCTTTTATCTTTAGGACCCAATCAGGGCGCATACGTCTCAGTTTTTGCTTAACTGGTTTTGCATCAGAATGAAGGGGAATTTTATGCTGAACAATTTCAGGGTCTATTCCAGGCATGTCCCCATAAGACCAGGCAAAAACATCTTTGTATTCTTTTAGCAAAAGGATTAGTTTTTCACTTTCCTGAGGGGATAGTGCGGCACCTATTTTAACCATTTTGGGCTTGTTTACAGAGCCTATGTTTGCTATGATTATTTCCTCAGAAAAAGGTTTAGCGTGCCTTTCC
>CM036313.1:28493315-28500815 GCA_020567845.1 Rhododendron henanense subsp. lingbaoense
GACTTTTACTTCTTTAAAGACATATGCTCTTTTGAACTTCCCTAAAGAAAGAAAGAACGAATTTTATAAAAGGTTAACTTGAATAGAAGAATTTGTATTTTGATCTTAGAATGATTATGAGCAAATCTATGTGTTTACTGGTCTTATTGTCGATATGTGTTAAGCATAAGTGATTTATCACTCCAAAGGTGTCCGTCCATGTGGCACTATGCTTAACTTTGTGTGATTAAATGTTGAGTATGATGATGTGATAAAGTGAGCATGCTATTTAAATATAGAGTTGAATGATCTTGCTAGTTTAGTTTCTAGATTTCTTAAAATGTGAAAAGAACTACCGCGGAGTCATGGCATGCGAACGAGACACAAAAACCGAGAAAGTAGAAACATGGCACCTAGGGTGTGGTCAAAGAAAGGATGGGATTAACATGCGGAAAATATTTTGAAACTACATAATGACCGAACGTGGTAGTCATTGTGTGAGTATGATTTTGAAAACCGTAATGAGGCCGGACTTGGTAGCCCATTGTGAAGATTACCAATGGGGCCGAACATGGTAGTTTCATTGGTAGTATGGCTTGGTTATCCGAGGAGAGGAGCCAATGCAAGATTTGAAAGAGTATGTTTTGAAAACCATGATATGGCCGGACTTGGTAGCCATCGCGTGTGTTGCTAATGAAGCCGGACTTGGTAGCCTCGATAGTAGCAATTTGTTAATGAAACTTTCGAAATATGGATTTGGTAAAAGTGAAAAGGTTGACACGGTCTACGACGAGTCACGTAGGAGAAACTCAAGAAAAGGCATGACACCAACGCTAGTAAGATATCGAATGTGGATGTGTCATTGTTTAACTATGTTGTTGAATGAGCATGTGTAATTGTTTATATGCTTTCTGTTATAAGTTAAGGGTTAGTGGGTATGGTTTATTCTATTGAGCTTTGTAGCTCACGGTGTTACCTTTTGGTGACCCAGGCATATTATACTGGGGGCGACGCTGGTATAATGTGTCAGAGTTGATTGATGAGCAAGGTGAACAGTACACATTGGAGGCTTTTGGAGCCGAGGAGCTTGCTAGGATGGAGGAAGAAGCGGAGTAATAGAATACCTTAGAATTTCCATCCTTTGTGTAATAAAAAGTACTCTAGTAGGATCTATGTTGTAATAATGAGCTTGACTCTTAGTCTTTTAATTCAATAAAATGTTTAATTAACGTACCCGAAAATGGGGGCGTTACAGGGCAAGGCAATGCAATGCTCACGGCATGCCAAGACCAAGGTTGGCCAAGGCATGGCAAAGCCGATTGCTTGTCACCGGGCAAGGCAATGCAATGCTCACTGCATGCCAAGACCAAGGGTGGCCAAGGCATGGCAAGCCGATTGCTTGTCACCAGGCAAGGCAATGCATTGGCCAAGGCATGACTCAAGGAATGACAAAACAAGGGGTGGCCAAGGCATGACTCAAGGCATGCCAAAACAAGGAGTGGCCAAGGCATGGCAAGCCGATTGCTTGTCACCGGGCAAGGAATGCAATGCTCACGGCATTCCAAGACCAAGGGTGGCCAAGGCATGACTCACGGCATGCCAAAACAAGGGGAGGCCAAGGCATGGCAAGCCGATTGCTTGTCATCGGGCAAGGCAATGCATTGCTCATGGCATGCCAAAACAAGGGGTGGCCAAGTCATGGCAAGCCGATTGCTTGTCACCGGGCAAGGCAATGCATTGCTCACGGCATGCCAAGACCAAGGGTAGCCAAGGCATGACTCACGGCTAAAAAGTTGTTGGGTGCCTAGTCGTCGGGTAACGCTCGGTATTGTCCACCAAGTTGCTGGGTAACGGCTAAAAATTTGCTTAGTACCGGCTAAAAAGTAGCTTGTCACCGGGCAAATCAATGCCATCATCAATATGATCTTGGCAAAACTCTCCAAAAACTCTAGTTTAGTCACCATCTTGTGGGATTTTTGCAATGTTAGTTTTCTATCTTTTGATATTTTTATTTTTTACACATTTTTAAGTTTTAATTTAAACATTTTGTATTGTAGATGCCTCATTTTTCAACCCAATATAGTTACATAATTATTGTGCAGCTTGTTTATAATTTTTCGTGATTTTTTCATGCTTTTTTTTGTGTGTATATTTTGGTATTTTTTTATAATATTTATATATTTAATTTTTGTTTAATTAATGTAAAATTATTCTTTTGGCAAAAAATTCTAAATTTTTTGGTGGAGTTGCTCCATATTTTTGTGAAGATGTTCCAATTCAAAGTTCATGAAAAAAAGTTGTGATGCTAAAAAAAAAGCCCATTATGACTGTTCGGACATAGTCATGTTCCTTCCTGCCACAAGGGCAAAGGCTAATTTTACTACTATAGGGGGGGGGGGGGGGGGGGTCTCCCTCCCTTGGGGAAGCCGTGGCCACCGGATGCCGGGTGCCGTGGCACGTAGCTATCGAGACCCCTCGGGCAATTCTTGGCCTTTTGGCATTGGTTGCTCGTTGAAACACGACCCGTCGGTAATGCTCAGAAAAAAGACCAAAATGCCCTGAATGAAATGCTATTTTAAGCCGTCCCGCAAGGCAAAGCACGGCTCTATCGGGCAAAGCAAGACTCTATCCGGCAATTCTTGGCCGTTTGGCCTCTGATACCCTTGGAATCACATCCCGTCGGTAATGCTCAAAAAATAGACCGAAATTCCCATGAAATGGTATGCTCTTTTAACCGGTTTCGGCCAGGCAAAGCATGACTCTATCGAGCAAAAACTAGATTTCCTTCGCCTTGTGGCCTCGCTTACTCATGACATGTCGGTAATGCCCGGAAAGAACACCGAAAGGCCCTTGAAATGGCATGCTACTATAATTGGTTTTGGCAAGGCGAAACTAGATTTTCTTTGCCGTTTGGGCTAGGCTGTGCCAATCGTTATCGCCCACCGCCTAGCTGTCCAAGTGTTTCCATAGTGCCATAGTGCCACCCCGTGACGCGCCCGCTCGCTTGGGTTTTTAGTATAGCATGTATAGAAAAAATTTCTAACTAATCCTATATCAAAGACCCGCGCGGGCGCGCGGCACCGCACGGCACTTAGGCACTTTGGAACTTGGACACTTGGAAACACTTGGGAAACACTTGGGCGTATGCCAAGACAATGGTCCAGACAAGGGGTGGCCAAGGCATGGCAAGCTGATTGCTTGTCAACGGGCAAGGCAATGCTTTGCGCACAGCATGCCAAGACCAAGGGTGGCCAAGGCATGACTCATGGCATACCAAAAGAAGGGGTGGCCAAGGCATGGCAAGCCGATTGCTTGTCACTGGGCAAGGCAATGTATTGCTCACGGCATGCCAAAATAAGGGGTGGCCAAGGCATGGCAAGCTGATTGCTTATCATCGGGCAAGGTAATGCATTGCCCACGGCATGCCAAAAGAAGGGGTGGCCAAGGCATGGCAAGCTGATTGCTTGTCACCGGGCAAGGCAATGCATTGCTCATGGCATGCCAAGACCAAGGGTGGCCAAGGCATGACTCATGGCATGCCCAAAGAAGGGGTGGCCAAGGCATGGCAAGCCAATTGCATGTCAACGGGCAAGGCAATGCATTGCTCACGGCATGCCAAGACCAAGGGTGGCCAAGGCATGACTCACGGCATGCCAAAAGAAGGGGTGGCCAAGGCATGGCAAGCCGATTGCATGTCACCGGGCAAGGCAATGCATTGCTCACGGCATGCAAATACCAAGGGTGGCCAAGGCATGACTCACGGCATAACAAAAGAAGGGGTGGCCAAGGCACGGCAAGCCGATTGCTTGTCACTGGGCAAGGCAATGTATTGCTCACGGCATGCCAAAATAAGGGGTGGCCAAGGCATGGCAAGCTGATTGCTTATCATCGGGCAAGGCAATGCATTGCCCACGGCATGCCAAGACCAAGGTTGGCCAAGGCATGACTCACGGCATGCCAAAAGAAGGGGTGGACAAGGCATGGCAAGCTGATTGCTTGTCACCGGGCAAGGCAATGCATTGCTCACGGCATGCCAAGACCAAGGGTGGCCAAGGCATGACTCACGGCATGCCCAAAGAAGGGGTGGCCAAGGCATGGCAAGCCAATTGCATGTCACCGGGCAAAGCAATGCATTGCTCACGGCATGCCAAGACCAAGGGTGGCCAAGGCATGACTCACGGCATGCCAAAAGAAGAGGTGGCCAAGGCATGGCAAACCGATTGCATGTCACCGGGCAAGGCAATGCATTGCTCACGGCATGCCAATACCAAGGGTGGCCAAGGCATGACTCACGGCATGCCAAAACAAGTGGTGGCCAAGTCATGGCAAGCCAATTTCTTGTCACCGGGCAAGGAATTCATTGCTCACGGCATTCGGAGACCAAGGGTGGCCAAGGCAAGACTCACGGCATGCCAAAACAAGGGGTGGCCAAGGCATGGCAAGCTGATTGCTTGTCACCGGGCAAGGCAATGCGTTGCTCACGGCATGCCAAAACAAGGGGTGGCCAAGGCATGGCAAGCCGATTGATTGTCAACAGGCAAGGCAATGCATTGCTCACAGCATGCCAAAACCAATTGTGGCCAAGGCATGACTCACGGCATGCCAAAACAAGGGGAGGCCAAGGCATGGCAAGCTGATTGCTTGTCACCGGGCAAGGCAATGTATTGCTCACGGCATGCCAAGACCAAGGGTGCCAAGGCATTACTCACGACATGCCAAAAGAAGGGGTGGCCAAGGCATGGCAAGCCGATTGCATGTCTTCGGGCAAGGCAATGCATTGCTCACGGCATGCCAAGACAAAGGGTGGCCAAGGCATGACTCACGGCATGCCAAAAGAAGGGGTGGCCAAGGCATTGCAAGCCGATTGCATGTCACCGGGCAAGGCAATGCATTGCTCATGGCATGCCAAGACCAAGGGTGGCCAAGGCATGACAGGCATGGCAAGACGATTGCTTGTCACCGGGCAAGGCAATGCATTGCTCACGGCATGCCAAAAAAAGGGGTGGCCAAGGCATGGCAAGCCGATTGCTTGTCACCGGGCAAGGTAATACATTGCTCACGGCATGCCAAGACCATGGGTGGCCAAGCCATGGCAAGCAAGTTGCTGGGTGCCTAGTCGTTGGGTAACGCTTGGTATCGGCAACCAAGTTGCTGGGTAACGGCTAAAAATTTGCTTAGTACCGGCTAAAAAGTAGCTTCTCACCGAGCAAATCAATGCAAGCATCAAAATGATCTTGGCAAAACTCTCCAAAAACTCTTGTTTAGTCACCATCTTGTGGGATTTTCGCAATGTTAGTTTTCTATCTTTTTTTATTTTTATTTTTACACGTTTTTAAGTTTTAATTTAAACATTTTGTATTGTAGATGCCGCATTTTTCAACCCAATATAGTTACATAATTATTGTGTAGCTTGTTTATAATTTTTCGTGATTTTTTCATGCTTTTTTTGTTTTTTGTTTTTGAATATTTTGGTATTTTTTATAATACTTATATATGTAATTTTTGTTTAATTAATATAAAATTATTCTTTTGGCAAAAAATTCTAAATTTTTTTGTGGAGTTGCTCCATATTTTTGTGAAGATGTTCGAATTCAAAGTTCATGAAACAAAGTTGTGATGCTAAAAAAAAAGCCCATTATGACTGTTCGGACATAGTCATGTTCCTTCCTGCCACAAGGGCAAAGGCTAATTTTACTACTATAGGGGGGGGGAGGTCTCCCTCCCTTGGGGAAGCCGTGGCCACCCGATGCCGGGTCCCATGGCACGTTGCTATCGAGACCCCTCGGGCAATTGGTTGCTCGTTGAAACACGACCCGTCGGTAATGATCGGAAAAAAGACCAAAATGCCCCTGAAACGAAATGCTATTTTAAGTCGTCCCGTAAGTCAAAGCACGGCTCTATCAGGCAAAGCAAGACTCTATCGGGCAATTCTTGGCAAAGCATGACTCTATCGGGCAAAGAAACACTTCGTCGGGCAATTTTTGGCCGTTTAGCCTCGGAAACCCGTGAAAAGATGACCCGTTAGTAACAATCAAAAAAAGTGCCCGTGTAATGGCATGCCCTATCCAATACAGGGCAAGGCAAAGCAAAACACGACCCTAACAGGCAGAAATAAGAATTCCATGGTCGTTTGGTCTCAAATGCTCGTGCTTTCACGTCCCGTCGGTAATGCTTGCAGACTCACATCCTCCATGATGCATTGGTGTTCCCATCGGGGGATGCCTCCTTGCTGAGAGGTAAGCTCGTCGCCCAGGTGATGAGCGCCAGCCGACGGATCTCTGTTGGCTATGGCACCTTCCCGATGATGCATTGGCATCCCCGCACAGCAAAACGTACCTGGCTAATGGTCTTTGATTCCTAATGCCAGGGCTTGTAGCCCCGGGGACGCCTCCTTATTGAGGGGTCAGCTTGTCGCCTAGGCGATGAGCGCCGGCTGATGGTTCTCTATCGGCTATGGCACCATCCCGATGATGCATTGGTGTCCCCGCACAGAAAAGTGTAACTGGCTAATGGTCTTAGATTCCAAATGCCATGGTACGCAACCCAGGGGATGCCTCCTTGTTGAGGGAGAAGCTTGTCGCCAAGACGGCGAGCACCGGTTGACGGTTATCCGTTGGCTATGGCACTGTCCCTTCGTTGTTAACCTTCTTCCTCCATGATGCATTGGTGTTCCTTTTGGGGGATGCCTCCTTGCTGAGAGGTAAGCTCGTCACCTTGGTGGTGAGCGCCGGCTGATGGATATCCGTTGGCTATGGCACAATCCCGATGATGCATTGGTGTCCCCTCACGGAAAAGCGTAACTGGCTAATGGTCTTTGATTCCTAATGCCACGGTGTGTAGCCCAGGGGATGCCTCCTTGTGGAGGGAGAAGCTTGTCGCCTAGGTGGCGAGCGCCGATCGACGGTTCTCTATTGGCTATGGCATTGTCCCTTCGGAAAACTACCTCAATGATGCATTGGTGTTGAAACCCTTTGGGGCAGGCGCACCCTTGCGGAGAGGTAAGCTAGTTGCTGCTCGGACGTGAAGTCAAATGCTTTATAAAATCATTGTTCATTTAAAAAACAAAAATGAATTTGCAAAAATCTTTCTCGATGACGCATTGGCGTTTCCTTCGCGGAATGACTCCTTGCTGATGGGTAAGTGAAAATGAATTTTAAAAAATCTTCCTCGACGATGCATTGGCATTTCCTTCATGGAATGCCTCCTTGCTGAGGGGTAAGCACATCGTCTTAGGCGTTGTGCGCCGGTCGATGGTTCTCCGTTGGCTATGGCACTGTCCCTTCGTTAACCTTCCTTGATGATGCATTGGTGTTCCCTTCGGGGGATGCCTTCTTGTTGAGAGGTAAGCTCCTCGCCTATTTCAATGAGATGGGTGGCGAGCGCCAGTCGATGGATCTCATCCATTGGCTATGGCATTGTCCCTTCGGTAATCTTCCCAGATGATGCATTGGTGTTCCTTTCGGGGGATGCCTCCTTGCTGAGGGGTCAGCTTGTCACCTAGGCGATGAGCGCCGGCTGATG
>CM036313.1:28508315-28585815 GCA_020567845.1 Rhododendron henanense subsp. lingbaoense
CTAATATTGATCCACACTTAGAGTTTAAAACACTTGGGAACAATCCCTTAAAAGTCTGTCAAAACGGTGAGCTTCGCGCTGCCAAAGGTTGGAATGGTGATTTAACAGGACCTCGTGTCCGGCCATTCTAATCTGGGGCTTTTTCGATTGTTCACTTGTGTAGTTTCTTCTTCTCTTAATCAATTTTTAGCATCTCATTTGCATCGATGTGGGATAAGCCTCGTTGGATCGTTTTGGCAATCCGGCACGGTTTACCGGAGCCCGGGGACCCCGAACGACCAACAACCTTCGACGATGATAGGTCATGCTACCGTTCGACTGTTGCTCTGCGTATCGCGGGCAACGGGAGGTATATCTGTGGCCTTAGTCCGAGGAACCTATTACAAGCCAAAACCAGCATTTGCATACACAAAGCATTAGAACTCTCCAACCTAGGACAGGTACCCGCATGTTAAGATCTTTTTGCATCTAACCCCTGTAACTGTTATGTGTTACTGCTTTCCCTATCGCATGCACTGTTTTGCATAAGAGCATGCTTAAGGTTGTTTTGTCTTTCGAGTTTGTCTTACGCTGTCTAAGACGTTTGTGGGCTACCAGCCCGAAAAATATATTTCCGTTTTGAAGAAAAATTGATTTGAAGAGTCGCCACCCGGATTTGTGGTATATCACCCGAGAAACCGTTTTGTTTGGAAAACCATTGATTTGAAATTGAAAACCAGAGATTGTTTTGAGGGTTCGGAAGCCACGTTACGAGGGGGGAAGGGTTTTACGGCACCCCCCTCGCCCGATTCGAAATTGGTCTCTACTAAACGTTTGTGGGATTTTTAAAAGGGATTTTGTTTCATTTAAAATCAACTAGCAAGTATCCGCAGTTATAACACATAAAAAGTGCATGCATGTGCAACTATACAGTGGATGATAAAATGGTAAGTGAATAAAATGCATGGTCACAGAAACTGAGGATCTGTCAGTGACTTCACTCTCGAGCGCTCGGGAGTGGTCCCGAGCGCTTGGGAGTTCTGATACCCAACCTGTAAGTTTTGTTAGAACAGACAGAATATAATGCTAAAATAGGAACTGAAAAGCTGCTATATACACTACTGGCTCAGCAGAGGACTTGAAAGACTGGAATAAACCCTCAATCTTTCAGATCTTGCATCCCTGCCTTGACAAGATTAGATCTACAAATTTAAAAGAGCAACAGGCTACACTTATGCATGCAGAAATTAGAGAACACAGCAGACTGGGGAAGATGGAACGCAATGGCATGCATGCACTCCCGAGCGCTCGGGAACGGTTCAGAGCGCTTGGGAGTGGCTGCATGCTCAGCTTTGCTCTCAGAAGGAAATGGTACTGACTTGACATGAAAAGCCCTTGTTTTGATACTTCCCAGAGGAGAACATCGTTTAACTTTGGAAAAACCTTATTCTACATGAAAATTTGTAAGAAATGCTTCTGTTTTGGGGAAAATGGTTTTCTGTGCATGCATGCCAAAATGAAACCACTTCTTTTTAGAGTGTACCTCATTCCCAGCCTACTGTGTGACAAAGAACCATGCATGAAACTGGGAACAGTCCCGAGCGCTCAGGAGCACTCTCGAGCGCTCGAGAGTGTTTCCAGTAAGGGTTTTATGAAAACATTTTTTTGTACCCCATTACTCTTGTTTTTACACTAGGATCTCCCAACCATGCACCCAGTATTGAAGACTGGGTCAGGCTGAGAGACCCCCCTCAGAAGGGAAGGACAACCTCTTTATTTGCGATCAAAGGTAAAGATTTCTACCTTTTGCTTGAACTTTGCTCTTTGGAATGGCTTTGAAATGTGGATGAAGAGAGGAGAGTACAAGAAATCAGAAGCAGAGAGTGTTCTGGATTTCTTGCCCTTTTCCTTGGTGATTTCTAAAACCTTTGGAGTTTGGAAAGAGAGTTTTTAGTTTGGAAAATCCTTGCCTTCAGCAAGAGAGAGAGGAGAGTGGTTCTTAGAGAGGGAAAATTTCGTGGCCATTGCCCTGAAACCAGACCCTCTTATTTATAGGCAAAATAACCTATAGTTTTCAAATCAAATGGTTTTGAATAAAACATTTTAAAATGGGGGGAAATCTGCTGGCCTAGTGTTCTCTGACTGAGGTTGAGTGTTGACTCAACCCTCAGCCGGCTCAAGGTGGCTGTAATGATGGATTGCATGGATAGTGGGGAGCCTTGCCATCCATTGGGCAGCACAGAAGACTCGACCGCTCGGGAGTGGTCTCGAGCGCTTGGGTCTTCACTCTCGAGCGCTCGAGAGTGAGCTAGACCAGAGGTTTTGGAAAACGGTTTTGAGCGCTCGGGACTTCTCCCAAGTGCTTGAAAATGCTTTTGACCATTTTTATTCCCTTTTCAAATCTTTCAAGGAGCAAAGTTCCGATCGGTACTAGGCTTGTTTCAATCCAAAGTCATCATCGGGGAGCCTCCGAGCCACAAATCAAGGAAATTCGACAAGTTCAAATTGGGGTGTCTACAGTTGCCCCTCTTTGGGCGACGCTCGACATCATGCATTGATACGAGTGCCGTCCAAAGATTGAGACAACCCAATTCGAGCCGAATCAAATCCTCAACTCAAAATCAAATGCAAGCGAAGACACAAACATTTGATGCATGCGGTCGCGTCTTTTCAGACTGCCTACGTACCCTTTTCTGCAGGGATCAGACCAGCGTAGTTCTTTGGGGCAAATGCAAACACGCAGACATGCAAGTAAATGATGGAAAGGTGTCCCTCAGGACGGTGCCAAATCTATGGCGGGGTATGAAGGTGGTGCCAAATCTATGGCAGAAAAGAAGGGTGCCAAATCTATGGCGGGGAAGAAGAGTGCCAAATCTATGGCGGCGGATAACTTGGAGAAAACCGGGGAGATGTCCCTTAGGACGGTGCCAAATCTATGGCGGCGGAGAACCTGGAGAAAACCGGGGAGATGTCCCTTAGGACGGTGCCAAATCTATGGCGGCGGATAACCTGGAGAAAACCGGGGAGATGTCCCTTAGGACGGTGCCAAATCTATGGCGGCGGATAACCTGGAGAAAACCGGGGAGATGTCCCTTAGGACGGTGCCAAATCTATGGCGGCGGATAACCTGGAGAAAACCGGGGAGATGTCCCTTAGGACGGTGCCAAATCTATGGCGGCGGAGAACCTGGAGGAAACCGGGGAGGATGTACCTTAGGACGGTGCCAAATCTATGGCGGCGGAGAACCTGGAGAAAATCGGGGAGGATGTCCCTTAGGACGGTGCCAAATCTATGGCGGGAAAGAAAGGGTGCCAAATCTATGGCAGGAAAGAATAGTGCCAAATCTATGGCAGGAAAGAACGGTGGCAAATCTATGGCGAGCTTGACGGGTGCCAAATCTATGGCTGCGGATGATTGAATGTAGTCCCGTAGGACGATGCCAAGTCTATGGCGGAATGACAAGCGGTCACGTTGAAAAATTTTAAGGCGACCATAAGAGGTCGAGAATAGAAAGTGAGACCCGTGTTTCGACGTTTGACAACAACGACGGTATTTTTTTTATTTTTTTTATTTATGAAAAACAAAGGACGTGTCTGAGCATCCCTTCTGCTTTACTGTTTTTGATCAGCGGGCTGGTATTTTCAGGACCTCGGGATTTGGGATGGAATTCGTCTTTGGATGGAAATTGGGTTTGAGCTGGAGCCATGGCTTGAGTTGGAGCTGGTTTGAGGTTGACTTTGATCAGGGCTTGTGTTCCGAGCATTCATGCCCCAGTCTTGATGTTGGCTGTATGCTGGCTATGATTGATGGCATTGGACCGATGTGCCTCAGTGAGTGACCGACCTTAGTTCTGATCCTTTTCCTTGATTCCATTGATAGTTTCGGCAACCAGTTTTGTCATGAGCACAAGTGCGGGTTCTTCCATGTATTGGAGTTTCTCTCACGAGTTGGGACCTTAATGACCTTGTGTGAATTTGGACAAGGCCCAGACGACTCAAAGGACAAGAAAGACCCTTTATCAGAGGACTGACTCTTAACGAAGACCTTGACTAGACGAGGAGTTTGATTATTTGAGGATTTAATGTTTGAAATTGTCATGATAAAATCAAGTTTTGATGATTTTCCCATTCTGGGTTTTGAAATTGTTTTGGCTCCATCAGAATTCTCTTGTTTTGTCAGAACATGAGGATTTTTACCAAGAACCATGCCCAGGTTGGATTCACAAAATGCCTTGGCGCTCCTTCTTGTTTTCTCCTATTGTCCAGGATTTTTGTTATCAAGTTGTGTTTTTCAATCTGACAGGACTTTATTCGGGTTGTAACGTGGCCAAGGTTTGGCTTAACAAAGAAAGGATAATAGGCTCAAACTTTTTTCATTTTCTTGGGGTTTCGAGAGCTAGCAACCATCTTGAATAATTTTGTGCCCTTTTGCTTCTGATGGGCGCCTTCTTTCACTTGATTTCCTTCCCCTTTTGTCGTGCGAACGTGTTTGGCACTCTCGTTCATGATGCCTTCTCTGATTTTTTTTCTTCGATGTTTTGCATCTCACCGTGCCTATGTATTCGGCACTTTCACGTTTTGAATTCTGATGCGCCGATGATAACCAGGTGTTTGGCACATTTGTCCTCCCTTATTTCATCCCGGTGTGGGGGATAGCTGCCTAGCTGGGTTCTTTCAAAGAAATTGATTTAGGCTCAAAGGGGGTTATCAATGGATATATATCTTCAAGCGTGTGATAAAAGAAAAGAATGCCTTTCTTCATTTTGAATTGCACAACTCGATTACTGGAGCCTAGATGCAAGTTAAGGGATTTGTGTGCTCTAACTTTTGCCTAGATCATGTTTTGAGGTTTTGATCTAGCGAGCTTTTTCTCATGCCAAGGCGTTGCTTCTTGATGGTGTCAGGGAATGGTCCCATGAATTTCTTCTTCTCGCAAAATATCTCGTGTCTTAATCTCTCAATTGATGGTGAAAAACAATTCCAAGTTAAGGGATTATCACAAAACGCGAGTTTATTATCACAATTTCGACTCAAGAGGCTTGACACCAAAAGACAGGACGGACCGGCAAAGGATTGACTCGAAAGATTGTGACCGAATCTTGGGATCGACTCGAATGAACATGACCGGGCCTCGGGATAAGGCTGTCTACGTATCCTTCTTGCAAAGGAATCAGGTCATAACGTAGTTCAGGCCTACGAAACTGACTCTCTTTTTGGTTTTTCTTTTTTGACTACAAACTTGAACTTGAAAACATACAAACACAAAAGCATGAAAGACCCAAAGTACAAACTGACTCGAAATTGAAAGACAAAGACTTGACTCGAAACTCAAAAGCTTTCCAAACTCGTGAGAAATTCATGCTTTGACTTTACTGCACTCAAAATCCTCCTTCATATCTGAGGTCCGGCACTGGGATGGTCCCGTTGTCGATGAGATTTTGGATCTCGTGGCGGAGACAGAAGCAGTTATTGGTGGGATGGCTGGTATATTGGTGAAAGGCACAATAGACGTTTGGGTTGTGGGACGCCGGGAGCTTTCGAGGTAGGGGAGTTGGCGGGAGCGGCTCGATGAGGCCGGCTTCGAGGAGCTTCTCATAAACTGAGGACAAAGGTACAGGAAAGTGGGAGAAGATCCTTGGTGGGATTTTGCAGCCGGGTTGAGGGTTCATGGTGGTGCCGAGGGGGCCTCTGGTGAAAGCCTTGCTTGCTTCGCAGCTGCATAACACTCCTTTGCTTTTGGGGTTGATCTCATCAATGTGCACATCTTGCCTTTTAGCACTAGTTTCAGACAAGGATCCAATATCCTTATTTGAGCGATTCTTGGTGTCATGGAATTTGACTAAGTCTTTGAGCATGTGAGAGAGTTTCACTTCTGAGCGTGGCTCGATTCCGGCGGTTGGAGGGTGGTAGGTTTGCGGAGTTTCTTTGATCCTGGCCTTACCAGCATTCAGTCCCAGATCTGGATTTGACATGACGGAGGTGAGAATGCCAATCAGCCCTTGCAATAGAGCCGTCTGCTCATCCATTTTCCGATTCATTTCCTCTACAGCCCTTTTCAGCTCAACCAGCTCTGCTTGCCCTGTCATCTTGAGGTAGTCGGAGAAAGTGGTATGGCTTTGTGTAGGATGGGTGGCCTAGTGCTGACAGTAAGTAAGAAAGCGAACTCAGAATGTGCCCCTGTTATGATTTATTGAAAAATATGTATGAATAAAAGAATTGTTAATAACATGTTGTCATCGTCGACTCAAGGGATCAAACTTTACAGATAGTTCCAACAGTCACGGGTAAGTCGGTGTCAGGCAGGTTAAATTCCGCACGTTGGGAATTAGAGCCAATCTCCTTATCTAAGACCATCCGAGACAGAGCAATAAGACTACCGGAAAATGCACTTAAGGCTAGATTAAACTAGAGGGAGCCGTTCGGGCACGGCGAACACCAGAGTTATCCCAAACTCCATGGATTTATGGTCTCCTAGACCTTGACTCAAGAAATGACATCCTACGAAGGATTGCCTTAGTCCTCAGAGATTCTTTTGAATGTGTTTCCTTTGATTAGGAATGACAAGATTTGAGAGGTATCAAGACAAATTAAGTCTTTAACATTTTTCACTCAAAATTTATGTTTTGGTCTCAAAAACCATTTAGCGTAAATGACATGATACCGTAACCGGGATGGCGTAAGTGGCATGGCGCCATTAGCCTAAGCAGTGTAAAGTGACTTCGCACTATAACCTGGGTGGTGTGGGTATCACGGCATTGTAGCCTAATTGTTTCGTTAATTTTCATTGAATCCATGATCAAAATTGTATTGAAGACTTAATGAATTCTGATATCCCCAAAACCTCGTCATTCCAAGGACTAATCAATTTCAACAACGTGCCTTTAAAAAAGCACGACTCATCATCGGTCCAGGCAATCCTAAACAAGCCGCGCGAGCGAGTCTAAGCGTTCTATACGAAAGCAAACGGACAGCATAAGATGCAAGGTGCGATGTGCAAGGGTGATAAGGTCACGGTCTTTCGAAGGTTGCCTAATTCCTCAGAATTTCTTTTAGGGTGTATCCTTTGTTCAGAACGACAAATTCTAAGAGATGTCAAAATGAACTAAGTATTTAACTAGTCCTCGTTCGAAGTTTCAATTTTGAACTTGGAATAACTTAGTATAGACGACGTGATACCCCAACCATCGTGGTGTCAGTGACATGGTGCCATTAGCCAGAGTGGTGTAAGTAAAGTGGCATCACGGCGTCGTTTTCCTTGTTATTCCTTATTCTCCGTTGAAATTTCGATTAGGCATTAGTCAAGGACTTAGTATATTCTGATTTCCCAAAGTCTCCTTGTTCTAAGGACTCATGTAGTTTAGACAACGTACACCGGGGTGCACGACTCATCATCGGGCCTCGGCAACCTTCCACAGACCATGCGAGCGAGATTAAGAGCGCAGGACTCGAAATTGAACAGACAGCATGACGGCATGACATGAATGAGATGCATGATGAGATGCAGAAAGTAGTAACACGTAGGCAGGATATAGCATATAATCCTACCCTGCGGGTCCCTGTCCTAGTTTGGAAGGATCTATGGCTTGCTAAGCATGTACAAAGGCCGGTTTTGGCTTGAAGAGGGTTCCCCGGACTAGAGTCAAAGTATACCTCCCACTATTGAGCGTACACCCAATAATGGTACAAACGGTAGGGATGACTCATCACGGTCGAGGGTTGCTGAGCATTCCGGGATTCCCCATCACCGGCAAGCTGAGTAGGATTGCCGAAACACAACAGCGGGGTTGCACAAGATATATACAAAAGATAGACAATGAAACAAAATCCGTTTTGAAAATCCCACAAACATTTTTCAGGCTTGACTCACAAGTTTAATTGATATTCAAGAAAAGCGGGCCGTTTTATCAACAAACCAACTTTTTCTCAAGTATTAATTAAACATCCCCAGCAGAGTCGCCATTGTGGGCTACCACAGCCCCCGGTGTGTTGAGATATCGGGGCGGCCCAATTTTGAAAAAATCGCGCGCCTCGTGCCGTTTTGGATAAAATAGTTTGGAAAAATCATTTTGGTTTGATTTGAAGAGTCGCCACCCGGATTTGTGGTATATCCCCAGCAGAGTCGACACTGTGGGCTACCAGCCCGAAAAATATATTTCCGTTTTGAAGAAAAATTGATTTGAAGAGTCACCACCCGGATTTGTGGTATATCACCCGAGAAACCGTTTTGTTTGGAAAACCATTGATTTGAAATTGAAAACCAGAGATTGTTTTGAGGGTCCGGAAGCCACGTTACGAGGGGGGAAGGGTTTTACGGCACCCCCCTCGCCCGATTCGAAATCGGTCTCTACTAAACGTTTGTGGGATTTTTAAAAGGGATTTTGTTTCATTTAAAATCAACTAGCAGGTATCCGCAGTTATAACACATAAAAAGTGCATGCATGTGCAACTGTACAGTGGATGATAAAATGGTAAGTGAATAAAATGCATGGTCACAGAAACTGAGGATCTGTCAATGACTTCACTCTCGAGCGCTCAGGAGTGGTCCCGAGCGCTTGGGAGTTCTGATACCCAACCTGCAAGTTTTGTTAGAACAGACAGAATATAATGCTAAAATAGGAACTGAAAAGCTGCTATATACACAACTGGCTCAGCAGAGGACTTGAAAGACTGGAATAAACCCTCAATCTTTCAGATCTTGCATCCCTGCTGTAACAACTCCGATTTTCAGTAAATAAAAATCTCGTTGATTATTATATTGACTCTATAAATTCCTTATTTTCAAATAATCCGTCATAATTAGATTCACTCGATTCAAACCTAATTTCATTACGCCTTGCGATTTAGTCATTTTCTAAAGACAAGTGAGATAGTAAACCCTAAGTCATCCTATTTAGCAAGCCTAGCTAGCTTCCAACTAATCGTTAGAGTAGCCTAATCGAACCTTTGAACCCTAAGTGAGACCTTGACCAAAAGTCAACCCTTGATCTATTACCCATTGGACGATAGATACTAGGATAATCTTTATCCATTGGACCATAGGTTTACACCTTGGATATTGTGACTAGATTTCCAGGTACACTTTATAAGTTATATATTACTTACCATCTTTACCCATTGGACGATAGAAGTTAGGAGAATTATTAACCATTGGACGATAGGTTAACCTTTCTACCTAGTACAAGGTCTATTAGTTTAATTAGATTCACCATGAGTCATTGTACTATTATAGATAGATTATATAAGTTTAGTACTTTCATCCTTTAACCATTGGTTAATAAATGTTAGGGGATTTATGATCCATTGGTCCATAAAACCATATCAAGCTATAGTACTAGGTTAAATTAGTTAATTCTTTCCTAGATATGATATGTACTTATTTAATTAAAGTATATGATATGTTTACATCATCCTAGGATACTATGTATTAGTATATAGTATGTAAGTACATAGGTGGCATTTTGACATAGTTTAATAGGAAATTTTGACTTAAAAGTCCAAGATGAGATCATAGGGTACATTGTCCTTTTAGTTAGTCTTTCTTTTAACCAAGGAAGGAGGAGGAGAGAGAGAGAGAGAGAGAGAGAGAATTCGGGAGAGGGAGAGGAGAGAGAGGCCGAGAGAGATAGAGAGATAGGAGAGAGAGAGAGAGAGAGAGAGATATGCATGTACCTTCTTGATCTTCTTCTACCAAAAACCCTAATTCTATATATATAAGTACTTGTACTTATGGAAGAAGAAAATAGAATAACATAGGCTAGATTATTAGTACTAGATTTTCTTACAAACTATTAGTTTACTCTTACTCTTTCAACCCTTGTCCTTTCTCCATTAGGTGTCCAAGAGAGAGAGAGAGAGAGAGAGAGAGAGAGAGAGAGAGAGTGATGTGTGTGACTAGTGTACTCACCATATTTTCCTACATCATCTTATTGCATCACCATGTACCACCATATCTAGGGTTTCTTACTCTTTCACTCCAAAGGACTACCAAATCCCTTTTTCTTATTCTTTCCAAGGACTTGATTGGACCAAAACCCCATTTGAATAGATTAAACCTTGTCCTAGGTTAGAAGAAAGAACAAGGAAAATCCATTAGTCTTTCAAACCTTTGTACCTTCTTTGGACCAAAGGGAAGGAGAGAGAGAGAGAGGGAGAGGGAGAGAGAGAGAGAGAGCCGAGAGAGATGGGAGAGAGAGAGGCCGGGAGAGAGGGAGAGAGAGATTTGTGTGATGTGTGCAAGTGTACAATAAGCCTAGTCATGTCCTTTAGCTCCACACCTCATCCAATCTAAGGACAATCAAATCTAGTCAATCTATGATCCATTGGATAACAAATGTTAGGGGAAATATTGTCTCTTGGATAATAGACCAACTTGGCCTATAAATAGCAAGCCATTTCAAGCCTTTGAACTCACACCTTCAAGCATTGCTCCAACTTCTCTCTAGAAAGCCTAGTGTTCTTGATGTTCTTGTTGTTCTTGCTTAGTTCATAGCTTGTTCTTGAAGTTCTTCATAGTTCTTCAAGCAACTCTTCTAGTGCCGCCACTAAGCCGCCACTCCACCACCCTACCGATCCAAAAGTGTTAGTAGTATTAGTCAAGATCAAGTTTCGAGAGAAACCTTTCTCTTTCGAAGCTAGCGAAGCCATTCCTAAGCCGTTACTCCGTCCGACGTACTATTTTCCTAATCCGTAGCCGACTACCGCCAAGAAGAACGGTAGATATTCTATATCTACTTTTCTCTACGTATATGTAGAATAATCCTTACGTATAGTATAGTTTCCTATGATTCTCAAAGATCTAAGTATAGCGTATTGCATGCGTATTTCGAAATGATAGTGAATTATTCTAAACCTTTGAAATCTCGAGCATACGTAGATTATACGAGCTACTTTCCCTAAGCATGATTAGAAATGTTTAGAAGTTGTTATCTTGATTAACCAAGGCATGAATAGCTTAACGTTAGAACACTCAATAAACATATGCTGTGATGAACTTAAGAAAGCATGATTTAGGATTAAGCTGTTTTAATCTTAGAATGAATGTGAGCATGATTATGTGATTACTTGACTACTTGTTGTTGATAAAGCATAAGTGATTTATCACTCCAAAGATGTCAGTCCATGTGGCACTATGCTTAACCTTGTGTGATTAAATATGAGTATGATGATGTGACAAAATGAGCATGCTATCTAATATAGAGTTAAATGATCTTGCTAGTTTAGTTTCAGGATTTCCTAAAGTCTGAAAGAATTACCGCGGAGTCATTGCATGCAACGAGACACGAAAACCGAGAAAGTAGAAACATGACACCAAGGGTGTGGTTGATATGGATAAAAGGAAAGATGGGATTAACCTACAGAAAATATTTTGAAATTACATAATGACCGGACTTGGTAGTCATTGTGTAAGTGTTTCGAAAACCGTAATGTAGCCGGACTTGGTAGCTCATTGCGAAGATTTCCAATGGGGCCGGACATGGTAGTCTCATGTGGAAATATGGCTTGATCCTCCGCGAAAAGGGATCAATGCAAGATTGAAATGGATTTTTTAAACCATGATTGGCCGGACTTGGTAGCCATTGTGAGTGTTGCTAATGGAGCCGGACTTGGTAGCCTCATTAGTAACAATTTGTGAAAGAAACGTGAAAAATGTGATTTTTGGTAAAAGTGAAAATGTGACACAGTCTACGATGAGTCGCGTAGGAGAAACACGAAAAGACACGACACCAACGCTAAAAGATATCGAATATAGATGTATCATTGTTTATCTATGTTGTTGAATGAGCATGTGTATTTGTTTATATTTTTCCTTGCCATAAGTTAAGAGTTAGTGGATATAGTTTATTCTATTGAGCTTGTAGCTCATGGTGTTACCTTTTTGGTGACCCTGACATATTATACTGGGGGCGACGCTGGTATAATGTGTCAGAGTTAATTGATGAGCAAGGTGAACAGTACGCATTGGAGGCTTTTGGAGCCGAAGAGCTTGCTAGGATGGAGGAAGAAGCGGAGTAGTAGAATACCCTAGAAATTCCATCCTGGTGTAATAAAAAGTACTCTAGTAAGATTTACGTTGTAATAATGAGCTTGACTCTTAGTCTTTTATTCAATAAAATGCTTAATAACGAACCCGAAAATGGGGGCGTTACAACTTGGTATCAGAGCTTTAGGTTCAAAACCTCGGCCATGGGTAGAATGGGTAGAACCACGAGATAGATTGACCGTTGCACAAACGTGAATTGAGTTTAAGTTTATCGTCCCAAATTGGGTGGGATTCTGTCGAAACAATCTCCAGATTGAAGCAACGTGTGGAAATTGGCAATACCACCGAGCTGGGAATTCCCGAACAATTGGATGATGACTTAAATCAAGAATCGAATGTGGAACTTAAAAACTTGAAAATTTTCTAGTTCGAGTGAAGCCTTGCCTTAAAACTTTTCAATAGTTAAACCTGTCAACTCTTCTTACTAATTGAGGTTTAACCTTTCCTTGTAGATGGAACCACCGGACTTTTATCAAATCAACCTACTAGCCGAAGCTCGACAACTTAGAAGCACCATAAGAGCCATGACTCATCAACTCGTAGAAGATCCCTACTTTCCTTACACCTTTCCCTACATACACGACTTTTACCACGAGCACGGTGCCGTTCCACTTCCCGAAATTGAGGAGGAGGATGACGCCGCAGCAGCACCTGTCCTAGTTCACATAGCACCCCCCGACGATGTGGAAATTATAGTCGAGGAGGAACCGGAAGAGGATCCCGAGGAAGATCCCGAAGAATTTAACGACCCACCGGAAAACGAAGCCGATTGGCAACACTTGATGAATGGACCAAATCCGGACTTACCATCTGATGATGAGGAACCATTAGACGATGAAGAGATATCCGATGATGAGGAGGAGGATTTTATGGATTTCAACACCGACCCCGGTGACGTGTCACCGCCACCCTTTGAGACCGACATAGGTGTCTACAAGGCTCACTTTCCACCTATCTTCTAGATCCATGGGTAGAGCATGTCACAATTAGGCCTTTTGCTGTAATATAACCCAATAGAATGACATGTCGTAAGTAGGACTTCTTTTGTAAATCCTTCGGGACGTAGGATGTAACGTAGGAAGTAGTCTAACTCTTGGTGTAATAGCGTAGGAAGTTTAGGCTGTTATAAGCCATCTATGTTGTACTTGCTTCGTTTATGTAATGAAAATTATGTGTTTCCTTTCTATCTTGTGATCACTGTTTACATGCATACTTGTGCGCGACTACCACTTTCACACCGTTAAGTCTAATATATAATTTTTCTTATTGTAGATATGGATAACCGTACCTTTGCTACCCCGACCAATGTTCCGGACCTGATACTTATCAAGGCCATACTAGCACCTGAGAGCCTTATCCCGATACCCCACTTAGGTATATGTGACCCCGAGACTGGCTACCAAGTATACCAGTCTATCGTGATGGCACCCCTCATCAACAAGGACCAACTCATGGAGATAAAGGAGTTAGCCGAAGAGATCCGTCGAAAGGGAGAACATTGGCTCGAGAGAAGGGAGAAGGAGTGGAAGGAGCAATTGAGAGAATACTTCGGACTTATTCCACCTAGTTTTTTTTTTTTTGGGTAAAATAGCTTGAAATAAAAAGAGGATAACCGAATATACAGCCTACAAGGGGCATACCCCAGGAGGAAAGAAAAGAAAGAAAATAAAAGATTAAGAAAATTGACCTAAGCCAAGTGGCTACATTGAGCATCATAATTAGTTACGCCTAGAGGCTACATGGAGTAGATGAGATGCGCTGTTTCCAATCCATCTAGTAGAGGGAGGGAAAACAGCGCCTAATGAATGAAGAGCCTAAGAGTAGACCCTTAAACATTACAAAAGAAGCAACTTGAATTGAAACTGATCCACAACTTGAGAACAGAGTTTGCATAGAAATGAGGATTGACTTGACTTGACTTGAGTTCAGCACCTTCAGCAGCTAGGTTCCAACAGGTTAGACAGCTGTGCAGATCAGAACCACTTGCAGCAGCTACTTTTCAGAACCATACTATACAATACTGAAAACAAATACAAAACAATACAAAATTATACAATACAGAGGACGTCCCCCTCTATGAAGGGAGATCCCATTGACAGCCCCCGATGGTTAGGCATAACTGAATACAGAACCTGCTACGTCCATCAACTTCTGAACCTGCTACAACACTAGCAGGTTCAGAACATCAGAACAACAGAACAGCAGGTTCAGAATATCACTAAAGCTACTACAGATTGGCACCACAGATTGGTACGTAACTGATGCAGAAGTGTCCCCAAAGTGGCACCACAGATTGGCACCACAGATTGTCATCAGTCCAGAAGTGTCCCCAAAGTGTCCATGAACCAAATCTAGACTAACTGAATGGCAACTGCTGCCATCAGTCCAGAGTGATAGTCCAATATTCCCACATGATGCAGAACTGATGCAGACCTGGTACAACAATACAAGGCATTTGTTGCATTACAATATTCCACATGACAACATTCCAACATGCCATCAGTCCAGAGTGATAGTCCAATATTCCCACATGACAATATTCCACATGACAACAGTCCAATATTCCCACATGATGCAGAACTGGTGCATAACATGACAACTGATGCAGAACTGATAGTCTTTCAAAATGCCAAAATGCAAAAATGCAAAAATGCAGAGGACGTCCCCCTCTGCGAAGGGAGATCCCAATGACAGCCCCAATTGGTTAGGCTAATATTAGAAATGAAAAAACCACTGAACAAGATTTCTGTCAGAAATATTAACAGGTTCAGAACAGGTTTAGATGAACTTGGATGCATGGTCAGCTAAGCATGGCAGTAGAGACAAGCAGAGCAGTGACAGCAGCAGATACAATGCTGCCACAACTCACCCTTGAAACCTCACAACTAACAAGTTCTTGGCAAATATGTTCCTTACAAGCTACCACAATGTTACAACAATTACTGAAACCAACAACTGGAACCAATACTGAAACCAACAACTGGAACCATAACAGTAGATATCAGTCAACAACTGAATCATAACGACTACTGAACCAACTACTGAACCACCAGCAGAATAGAACAGCAGAAAAAAGAAACTAAACTAAAGCACCAAAACAGGATAGAACTGCCCTGCTGAAGCAGAAAACGTGTTTTAAATGTACAGATAAGCAAGCTGGTCTAACAACAGCTACAGCAGGGCAGTTCTATCAGAACTCTCCCTCACACACCTTCAGAACTCTCCTTCACACACCAAAGTATAAGATAACTACCTGTGTACGTAGGAGTAATAGCAGACTCACTTTGCTGAGTCCCTTTGACTAATTGAACTTTTGGCAGCTGAACTGCTATGGCTATGGCTGCTGAATCCTGCTCTCCCCTGCTTCTGCTTCTGTTTCTGTGACCAAGGAGGAGCATGAAGCTGTATCCCCCTTGACCAATGACTTGTTGTACAACCAACTCACTGCAGCAACAAAACTGCAGTGCTTCTACAGAACTGAGCTACAGAACTTCTACAGAACTTCTTCTGATGCAGCCTCAGAGACAATTCTGGACCAAGTTAGATCAAGGGGAAACCCCTTGAGATTTAACCTGCATGTGTTATCATGTGAGTATATGGGTAATTTCATTCTAACTTGTTACTGAGAATGTTAATCATGAATATTCCACATAGATAATAATTGAGAAGGCCCCTTGAACTTAGACAATGACAACAACCTGCACCTTACTTCATTTGAAATTTTGTGAGCAACCACTCCAGGAGGGCAATTAAGATTCTGGAATTTCCTATGATTCCTCTCAAGCCATAATTGGTGCACATAGGTTGTAAAGACAAGTTTAGCAATTGTAATGGCCAGAGCCTTGCCTTGGACAGAGGACAGCCTGCTCACCCACTGCTGCATGGATGTCAATCCTGTCATGTGAGGGGTCTTTGGGGATAAGATACCCCTAATTTGTGTAGCCATGGGGCAATCAAAAAAGAGGTGCTCATGGGACTCTACTCTCAAACAAAGGCTGCATATGGAAGCAGCTTTCATTCCAAACATGACTAGTCTGTCTTCTGTAGATAATCTATTAAGGATGGCCATCCATGAGATCACAATACATCTAGGGATGTACCCTGAGAACCATACCACTTTATGCCAAGTGATAGCAGGAAAATGTATCCTTAAATGATCCCATAAGGATGAGATGGTGAACTGACCAGATGCATTGAGATTCCAAATGCATCTATCCCCAGTGGAAGCATTGATGGGGACAGCTTGTAATTCTGATCTCACTTCATTGAGATCAGGAGTTTGGGTCAGTGGGAAGGCCCACTGATTGTCCCTAATGATAGACTGCACAGTGGAATCCTTGTGCAGTCCAGAATCTAAGGTAATTCTAGGCCCAAATTTAGGCAATAAGGGCCCTAGGGGATGCCAGTTATCAAACCACAAAAAGGTCAATTGACCATCCCCTATTTAATACGTAATGTGTGATTGGATGAGTGGTCTAATGTTAAGAATTTTCCTCCATACCCATGAGGGATTACTTGGAGTTTTAACACTCCAAAAGCTCTTACCTTTAAGTAGGTAAGACTTCACCCATTGGCACCACATAGATTGCTCCCCTCCCGAGATAAGGAACCAAATATGTTTGGCGACTGCTGCCTTGTTCCAGACCTCCATAGATTTAAAACCTAACCCTCCTTCCTTAACAGGAGAACAAAGATGTTCCCAAGAGACTTTTGCCCCTGTTTTCTTAAGGTCGGGGCCAGACCAAAAGAAGGCTCTAAGGATAGATTCCACCTCCTTAATTACCTTCTTAGGGATAATGAAGAGAGATGACCAATAGGTTTGCATTGAGAACAGTATTGATTTTATTAATTGAATCCTCCCAGCATAGGACAAGTACCTATGTGTCCATGATTTAGTCTTGGCCAAAATTCGGTCAACCATTACTTTACAATCAGAGTGCTTGAGTTTGGTGGACAGTAGGGGTACCCCCAAATACCTAATAGGCAAAGACCCCTCCTGGAAGCCTAGGATACCTAATATGGATGCCTTGGTGGGTGGGCTAACACTAGAGAAAAAGATGCTGCTCTTGGAAGGGCTTGGTGAAAGCCCAGACAACTTCTCAAATTCAGTTAAAGAATTCTGAATGTGATTAATGGAAGTTACTTCACCTTTGCAAAAGATCATAAGATCATCTGCAAAGCAAAGATTGACAAGTTTGGTAGCTCCACATTTCCAGTGGAAGTTAAAATCAGGTTGGAAGGATTTCTCCTTAAGAATGCAAGTTAACACCTCCATAGCTATCACAAAAAGGTAAGAAGATAGTGGATCACCTTGTCTTAAACCTTTTTGCCCAGGAATGTACCCTATTGCCTCCCCATTAAAACACAAGGAGTAATTAGCTGTAGACACACAAGCTTTCAACCATTGGATCATCTTAGGGTGGAAGTTCATTGAAGCCAGGACATCCCAAAGGAATTCCCACCTGACATTATCATAGGCCTTCATAATGTCCACTTTCATGGCACACCTAGGGGATGAGGAATGTTTGTGGTAACCTCTCATCAATTCCTGAGTAAGGAATATGTTATCAACTATCCTCCTACCCTGGACAAAGCCAGATTGAGCAGGATCAATAAGGGAAGGCAGAACAGGTCTGATTTTATTGGCTAGTATTTTAGCTATACATTTATATATCACATTACAGCATGAGATGGGCCTGTAGTCTCCTACCTTAGAGGGATTGGGGACTTTAGGCACCAAAGCAACTAGGGTAGCATTGGCCTTCTTCAAGAGTTGACCAGACCTGAAAAACAGTTTGACAGCTGAGGTCACTTCATGGCCTATAACAGGCCAAGCTCCATGGAAGAAGGAAGCATTATAGCCATCTGGCCCAGGAGCTTTTTGAGGATTAAGAGACCAAAAGGTGTCCTTGATCTCTTTATCAGTTACCCCCATCACCATTTGCAAACTCTGGGAGGGGGAGAGCTTCCTAGTTATAAGCTGTTGCACTCTAGAGGAACCAGAGTAATCAGTCAAATGTTTGGTGCCTAACAAGTTAGTGTAGTAGTTGATGAATGTGTGCTTAATCAACTCTAAGTTTTGGGAAACAGACCCATCTTCTAGAACCAAGCTAGAAATTCTGTTCCTATTCCTTGAATTGGTAATGGACTTGAAAAAGAAGGAGGAACATTGATCCCCCAACTTTAGCCATTGAATTCTTGATTTTTGCTTGGCAAAATTTTCTTCTGCCCTGGCATAAACTAGATACTGCTTGCATAGTTCCTTTTCAATGGCTTGTTTAGAAGGGTCACTAGGGTCAGAGCCTAGTTCTCTTTGGATAATTTCTAATTGTTGTTTACAGGAGGCCACTCTTGAAGAAAGATCACTAAACTCATTTGTGTTTAGTTTTTTAAGATCCTCCTGCAATTGCTTAAGTTTTTCACAAACACAGAACATTGGATTTCCAATGATTATCTTCCTCCACACCTGCTGAACAGTGTCAAGGAACTTAGGGTGCTCAACTAAAAAGTTGAAGAACCTAAAAGGCCTTTTCTTAGTAGGTGAGGCAGTTGTCAAATACACAACTGCAGGGGAATGATCAGACACACCAGGGCTGAGAAAATGTGCATTGGACCAGCAGAAGTCTTTGACCAACTCTCATTAACTAGAACCCTATCAATCTTGGAACTTATATGAGCATCTCCCAGTTGTTTATTAGACCAAGTGTACTGGCAACCAGTATACCTGAGATCAAGTAATTCAGTTGATTGGATACAAGAATTGAATTCCTCCATCCAGGGCAACCAATTTCTGTCCCCACCTACTTTTTCAAGGGGAGACCTCAATGCATTGAAGTCACCTAACACTACCCAAGGGGTAACTACACAAAGCTGCTGTAATTGAGCCCATAGTTGTTGCCTCTCCAAGTAACTAGTTGCTCCATATATAAAGGTGGCATCAAAAGAAAACTGGCCATTACAAGATTGCACCTTACAATGAATAAGCTGATTGGACTGAAACTGAACTTGTACATTAAACAATAGGGGGTTCCAACAAATCAAAATACACCCCATAGGAGAGCAGGAATGATTGCTAACAAAATTCCAATGAGGGAGCATGGTGTTGACTACTCTAGTTACATTGGATTCTTTGATTTTATGCTCAATAAGACCAATTAAGGATAGTTTATTCTTAACAACCCAATTTTTTGCCTCCCTTTGTTTGAGAGGGTCATTAAGGCCCCTCAAGTTCCAAAACCCAAAATGTGAAGACTCACAATCCATTAAACACTAGACAGCTACAAACAGAATTGAAAAAAAATTAAAGGTAAATACTGTATTAATCAGACAAAGGTAGGAAAGAAGGTTACTTCCCTGATTTGTTAGAAGAGCTCTTTGCAAAGTTCTTCTGTTTCCTCTGCTGCCATGCTTTACCAGAACCTCCTCCGGTAAGTTTGATATCTGGAATGAGATCTGGAGGTTCTTTGTCCTTGAGTTTGGCAGCCATTTTGGCAGCTTTTTTTGCTGCTGATCTGGTTATAAATACAGCAGGGTTTGGGCTTGTAGTCTGCTGATTAGGGGGTCCTGCTTCTTCCTTATTGGCCCCCACTCTTTCTAATGTTTCAGTTTGGTTAGAAGGGACTGTAAGCTCTTGCAGAGACAGGGGATTAGGTTCTTTAAGGTTATGAGCAGCCTCCTCAATGGCAAAGGCAGAACTGACTGTTGGGATCAGAGGAGGGTTAGCTTATGTACTTTGAGACAGAGTCAACTTCTCTTGAGAGCTGCTCACTATACTCTCAAGAACCTTTTCTAATTCTTCCTCTGAGCCATCATCTGAATCAGTAAGCTCTGCTTGAGGTTTACCCTCATGCTTGGTGGAGGAAGGTAGGGTAGTTGATGTAGAACCTGGGAATGTGTAAGGAGGGTTAGCTCTCAGTTTCCCACTACCTACCACTGTCCATTCCTGAAGTGGCTGGCTGGTAATTGGAGGTGGTTTCTTGGAGCAATGGTCAGTTGAGTGGCCAAAGACTTGGCACTCCTTGCAGAGTAAAGTTAAGACTTGATATTCAACAAACACCACAACTGATTCTCCCTCCACAGTTATTCTAACTTCATCTGGAAGTTCATGTTCGGCACTGATCTCTATACATATTCTAGCATTTGTTGATTTTGTGTGCAAAAGACTTGGCTGTCTTGAGGTTTTGGCTGTGGCTTGGTCCACATGTAGTGGCTTACCAATGGTACTAGCTATCCTGCTCAAGCACTCTTGATTCCATAGCTCTAGGGGTAAATTATGAAGTTTAACCCATGCTGGAATATGAGAAGGTTGTTCCTTTACTGGTTTCATCATACGGTGCCAGTCTTTATGTACCAAGTATTTTTGAGAGAAGAAGTAGGGACCCCCATCCAACACTTGTTGTTTGGCCTGTTCATCCCTAAATTCAAATAGATAACAGCCTCCAACATCCGGCTTGACTGCCACAAATAACTCCTTCCACTGATATCTAGCATTGGAGGCTACCAAGGGGTAAGGCATGTTCCCATCGAGGAAGTGACCCACTAAGTATTTGGTCCACATACCTACATCTGTTAGTTCAATATCGATCTCCACCTGGGCTTCTTTCCCTCTCAGTAGGTCAGGATAAAACTCAAGCTTCATATCCATTGAGGGGCTTTGGGACTGCAGCAGGGAAGCCCAGTTTTTGGGTTTAGCCTGGTCATTTTTCTGTTTTGGTTTGAATTAGGGATGTTGACCAGGAATAGAAGAATTTCGAAGTGTTGATTGATTACCATTATTCAGGGACCTAGAGTGAGGTGCATTTACTGAAGTTACTTTAGGCATTTCTGCAGTTTTAAGGACAGAGGTTGATGGAAGCTGCTGTGAGTTAGGGTTTAGTTTCCTTACCTCTGACCATCTTCGCTTCAGCCTCCTTCATCAGACCATCTTCGAAAATGGCTTGTTGGGTTTTCTGCATAGCTTTAGGACTCTGGGTGCTAGTGCTCTGTAGAGGAGAGGCTTGCTCCTCCGCTTGTTTTCCAGATTTATTCCATTCCTGTTGTATGCTCAGTAGCTTGGCTGTGAGCACATCTAGGATGAATGGATCTTCCGAGGTGTTGAGTTCGTCCTCCAAATTACCCACGATTTCAAGCATCCGAGCTTCAGAATCCGAGCGCATGCCTTCCTTCGGAGACCCCTGATTAAGCGCTGAACTCGGCTGATTGACAGGTTGCTGTGATTTCTGAGAGAGGCTCTGATTTTTTGCCGATTTAGGGCTATGGGCCCCAAACCCATTTGTTGTTGTTGAAATTGCCGATTTAGGGCTACTTGGGTTTTGCTCCCCAGACCCATTTGAAGAAGATGGTGGAACCGAGCTCTTCGTTGCGGCTTCGGCTTGTACCCTCAACTCCTCCTCGAAGAAGACCTGTTGCAATTTCCGAGATGGACTTGTATTCTTGGACGATTTAGGGCTGTGCGCCCCTAATCCCTTTGGAGTTGAAGAATGATCCGAACTGGTTCTGGTGGATTGAAGCTCAAAGTCCCCTGAAAAGCTAGTTCCCAGAGGGTTTAGAGGAAACGGAATCCCACTTTTAGGGCTTTCCATGTGCGGTACTTGCTTCCTTCGGAGCTCATTTGAATCCAGAGCTTTGATCCCTAATCCTTCCGCCATTGATATTGTACTGTCAGCCATGGGTCTCACTGTTTCTCCATGGCCTTGTCAGAAGTTGCCCTAATCGCCTCACATGTCAGAGAACATAACCGGACTTTTTCTGCTCCAAACTTGCATTTTTTTTCCACCTAGTTAGTAGTTTAGTAGTACTAGAATAAGGTTCGGTAGTTGTGATTGCACTTATGGCGCTCGTGGACTAACCAAACCATGTAATCGGAACTAGTAGGATCATTCCAACTTGTAATAGGAAATCTGTCTTGTGTTTCTCTTTTAGAACTCTATGCTTCGTTGTAATCCTTTGCTTATCTATGAAAAGTTGCCTTATTTTATGATATGATATTGCACCTTGTTTTAAATTCTATCATTAATCTTAAGGAGAAAACCAAATTTCTAAAAAGAAATTGTTCAATAGGCTAAACCTCCCCCTTTACAATTTTTACTCGTAGATGGTGAATCGACGCAGTGGATTAGGATACGAAACCGGAGAGTCCTCCAACGCAAACCCTAGCCTAGCCCAAGTCATGCAGGCATTCGTAGCCGCCTTGAATGCCAACCGCCAAAACCCTAACCGCGATGACGGACCTATGACTCGAACCCGAGCCATGAATGAGTTCTGCAAACGCCGACCCCCGACCTTCCACGGAGATACCAACCCCACTGTGGCCGAAGCATGGCTGAAGGAAACTAAGGTGATCCTGGACACCTTGGAGATTACCCGCGATGGAGATCGTGTAGCCTTAGCCACGTACCAACTGAAGGGAGAAGCCCGCTATTGGTGGGAACTGATGGAAGCAACCCATACCATAGCCACCATGACCTTCGCTGAGTTTGAAACCTTGTTTCTTGACAAGTACTTTCCTACACCCATTCGCCTAGCTAAGGAACAAGAATTCATGAACCTGAAGCAAGGAATGATGACCGTGACCCAGTAAGCGGCCAAGTTCGAGGAGCTGTCCCGTTACGCCACGAACGCCGTGTCAACTGAAGACAAGAAGGCAAGAAGATTCGAGTGGGGGTTGACGACCGCTCGCAGAGCCGTGGTAGCACAAACTTTCCCCACCTACTCTGGTGTGGTGAAATGTGCCCTTCGATTGGAGAATGAGGAGACTGACTTCAAGAATCGATGGAGGAAGGTAACCGGCGGACCAATCCGAAACCAAGTAACCATCAACAACCGCGGACCCTACCTCACCAAACCCTTTGCTTCATCTCAGAACAACCAAGCTTGGAAAACCACTGCGCCAACTCGTGACAAACCGCTGAGTGATGGCAGAGATATGTCGACAGTTAAGTGTTACAACTGTCAGACTATGGGCCATTACAGCCGCCAATGCCCACAAACCCAGAAGAAGGGAAATGGGAATTTTGGAAACCAAGGAACTCAATCTGGACAAGCCGGATTTGTGAAGCCAACTTTTGGAAATTCATCTCATCAGCTGAACGGGCAGGACAAGGGAAAGCAGCCCGTGGGAAACCAACAAAACACTGGAGGGCGTATCTTTGCGCTGCAGACTGAGGAATAGGAGCAGGATCCCTCTGTGATCCAAGGTACGCTACTGTTATATAGTACCTGCGTGCAAGCCTTGTTTGACTCTGGTGCATCTCATTCATTTATATCTACTGCCTGCGTAGCTACTCTAGCGCTAGAAACAGAACCCCTTAGTGCAAGTACGAAAGTAGCATCACCATTGGGGGGGAGTATAACTGTTAGTCTAGTGTGTAGAGGGTGCGAATTAGAGGTAGCCAACTTGCGCTTAACCTGCGACCTCAGAGTGATCGACATGGCGGATTTCGACATAATCTTGGGAATGGACTGGCTATCGGCTCACCGAGCAATCATAGATTGTCATCAGAAGACCATAACGGCCTGTACCCCTGATGGGACTCGTTTCCATTTTAAGGGGGATAGACAAGTGGCTAGTTTAACGGTAAAAAGATCTAGGTGGCAGAATCAACTATTTGGATGGCTAGCTAGTCTCCAAATGGAAGAAACTGACAGGATGGAGATGGGATTACCACACATCGTTTGCGAATACGCCGATGTGTTCCCTGAAGAACTTCCTGGTTTACCACCTCCTAGAGAGATAGATTTCTCTATCGAACTCCAACCGGGGACAGCCCCAATTTCTATGGCACCACACCGTATGGCCCCTGCGGAACTAAAGGAGCTCAAGACCCAATTGCAAGAGCTGTTGGAAAATGGATTTATCCGACCAAGCACGTCACCATGGGGAGCACCTGCCTTGTTCATGAAGAAGAAAGAAGGGACACTCCAACTGTGCATCGATTACCGGAAGCTAAACCAAGTCACCATAAAAAATCGGTACCCCCTGCCTAGGATCGATGATCTATTTGATCAATTGAGAGGAGCAACCTGTTTTTCAAAAATCGACCTCCGATCGGGATACCATCAACTCAGAATCCGAGATGAGGACATCTCCAAGACAGCCTTCCGTACTAGATATGGACATTACGAGTTCATAGTAATGCCATTTGGGCTGACTAACGCTCCGGCAGTTTTCATGTGTCTCATGAACAAGATCTTCCAACCCTACTTAGATAAGTTTGTAGTGGTGTTCATTGATGACATTTTGATATACTCTGCCAATAAGGAGGAGCACGAGTGACACCTCCAGATAGCACTACAAGTACTCCGGGATAACCAACTCTATGCCAAGGCGAGTAAATGCGAGTTTTGGCTAGAAGTGGTTAAGTTCTTGGGGCATGTAGTATCCAAAGATGGAATAGCCGTGGACGAAAGTAAAGTTGAAGCCGTGATGAATTGGAAGCAACCAACCTCTGTGTTCGAAATCAGAAGTTTCCTAGGATTGGCTGGATACTACCGAAGATTCATACCCGACTTCTCAAGTCTCGCCAAACCAATGACGAGACTAACTCAGAAAGGAGTGAAGCTGGATTGGACTGAAGCCTGTGAGAAATCTTTTCAGGAGATGAAAAGAAGGCTGACCAGTGCGCCGGTACTTATCATCCCCGAGCGAGGCGTGGATTATACCGTCTATTGCGACGTGTCAAGGGATGGCTTGGGATGCGTGCTAATGCAGAATGGAAAGGTCGTAGCTTACGGATCGCGACAACTCCGACCACATGAGAAGAATTACCCTACTCATGACTTAGAATTGGCTGCAGTAGTGTTTGCCCTCAAAACCTGGCGTTACTACCTGTGGGGAGAACAATTCGAGGTTTTCACCGACCACAAAAGCCTCAAATACCTTTTCACTCAGAAGGAGTTGAACATGAGGCAGCGTCGATGGATGGAGTATTTGGAAGATTACAAGTTTACAATGCAGTACCATCCTGGCAAGGCCAACGTGGTGGCTGACGCCCTGAGTCGAAAGGACAGGGCACAGAAAGTCAAAACTGCCATCAAAGAGTGGGAAATGGTGGACACCCTCAACGAATTCAACCTGAAACCTTCATCAGAAAGTGGGAATATCCGACTATATGCACTTGTTGCAGAACCAGCACTTCACCAGGAGATCCTGCTAGCCCAAACCACTGAACAAGAATGCGAGTTCATTCGGTATCGAATCCGAGAAGGAAAGGCGATACCAGGATGGACGATCGAGGGAGACAGTAACCTGAGATTCAAAGGAAGAGTCTTCGTACCTAATATTGGAACTCTTCGAGAAGCTGTACTCCGAGAAGCACACCATTCGAACTTCGCAGTCCACCCCGGAGGTACAAAGATGTACCATGATTTGCGAAGGACGTACTGGTGGGAAGGAATGAAGAAGGACGTAGCTCGCTTTGTATCAACCTGTCTTGTGTGTCAACAAGTCAAAGCCGAGCATCAGAAACCAGGAGGCGACCTTCAACCTTTGCCAATCCCGACTTGGAAGTGGGAGCACATCTCAATGGACTTCGTAACCGGACTACTAAGAACTGCCAAAACCAACACTGCCATCTGGGTGATCGTGGACAGACTCACCAAATCCGCGCATTTTCTGCCTGTGAAGATGACAGAAAACGTGGAACAACTGAGCCTGTTGTACATTCGGGAAATTGTACGACTACACGGTGTACCCGTCTCAATTGTGTCAGACAGAGACCCACGGTTTGTGTCACATTTCTGGAAAGGATTACAGAAAGCTTTGGGAACAGATGTAAGGCTTAGCACAGCCTTCCACCCGCAAACCGATGGCCAAACAGAGAGAACGATACAGACCTTAGAGGATATGCTGAGAGCCTGCGCTTTGGATTTCTCTGGGAACTGGGAGCAACATTTACCATTGGTAGAGTTTGCCTACAACAACAGTTATCAAGCAAGTATCGGAATGGCACCCTATGAAGCTTTATACGGTTGACCTTGCCGATCCCCAGTCTGCTGGACAGACGCTGGAGAAACAGGATTAATTGGACCTGATATAGTACGTGACACCACGGAGAAGGTCAAAACCATCAGGCAAAGGATCCAAACCGCTCAGAGCCGACAGAAGAGTTATGCAGATAGAAGAAGCCGACCCTTAACCTTCACCGTAGGAGACCACGTGTTCCTGAAGATAAGACCAAAGAAAGGAGTCATCAGATTTGGGAAAAAGGGAAAACTGTCCCCACGTTACATCAGACCTTTTGACATCGTGGAGAAGATCGGAAGAGTCGCATATCGACTAGCCCTACCGCCACAGCTGGATCGAGTGCATGACGTGTTCCATGTTTCAATGCTCCGCAAGTACCTCGCCTTACCCACGCATGTTCTCAAATGGGAAGACGTTACCATCGAAGAAGATGCGACATATGAGGAGGAACCAATTGAGATTCACGACCGAAGCGAGAAGACAATCCGAAACAAGACAATCAAACTAGTACGAGTCCTGTGGAAACACCGAGGAACTGGAGAGACCACTTGGGAAAGAGAGGAGACTATGAAAGCGACTCACCCTCACCTGTTTGAATCCGAGCGTCCGTCTAATTTCGGGGACGAAATTGTTTAAGGGGGATAGGTTGTAACAACTCCGATTTTCAGTAAATAAAAATCTCGTTGATTATTATATTGACTCTATAAATTCCTTATTTTCAAATAATCCGTCATAATTAGATTCACTCGATTCAAACCTAATTTCATTACGCCTTGCGATTTAGTCATTTTCTAAAGACAAGTGAGATAGTAAACCCTAAGTCATCCTATTTAGCAAGCCTAGCTAGCTTCCAACTAATCGTTAGAGTAGCCTAATCGAACCTTTGAACCCTAAGTGAGACCTTGACCAAAAGTCAACCCTTGATCTATTACCCATTGGACGATAGATACTAGGATAATCTTTATCCATTGGACCATAGGTTTACACCTTGGATATTGTGACTAGATTTCCAGGTACACTTTATAAGTTATGTATTACTTACCATCTTTACCCATTGGACGATAGAAGTTAGGAGAATTATTAACCATTGGACGATAGGTTAACCTTTCTACCTAGTACAAGGTCTATTAGTTTAATTAGATTCACCATGAGTCATTGTACTATTATAGATAGATTATATAAGTGTAGCGGGCCGAACACAGATGTTCGCAATGGTGCGGACCTGACCTGCCATGAACCGATCGAAGGCTTCGTGCACGGCATGCCAACGGTGACTCATCATTAAATATTCGGTTTGCCTCAGGCTCGGCAGCAGACAAGCCTGCGTTCGGATTGTGCCGTCGGCAGAGTCCCCGACAACATTACCTCCCTCATTAAACGCATGGCCATGCTCGGCGTGTAGCCGACGGTGGCTAGCTGTAAAGCCACGCGTCCTGCCATGTGCAAAAGCGGTTATAACAGAAGGTGATCACGGGCGCACATGGGTGTGCCAGCTCAGCCCCAAAAACGGTTACCAGATCCATTCCGTGATGTCACTGTGACGTCACACGGCCCGTGGAAGGCACGCGATCGTACTTGGAGAGCAAGCCAGGAGGCACTATAAATACCTAGTGATGGTAACCCTAACCGGGACACGCTACTCTATACTCACACTGACTCTCTCTGAGCTCTCTGCTTCCTCTCTCTGCACTATACTCATCCTCTCGCCGGAGGGCCTTGCCGGGACAACCCCCGGCCAGGTCTTAGTCGTGCGTTCCCTGTGCAGGCTAGGAGAAGAAGGCTCAAGAACCATCGAACCACCAACGGAGGAGCAAGGATCTAGGATCACGGGCCACACAATTGGTGAACCTGACGTGAAACACTTCTGATTCAAACGGCTCTCACATCCTCAAAACCACCTCACTCCTTCGTAAAACAACCACCAAATCACCTACCATGGGCGGAGATCTAGCAGACGCAGCCGTTTCTGGGGCCAAAGACGCTAGTGGAAACATCATCCCCACACCAACCCTCGAAAGGCACATGTCCATGTCCCTCGCCCCTGGGTCTGGACTCTCACCAGTCTCAGACGACGTAACTTCGGCCTACATCCGCCTACTGCAGCGTCGCGACGACGAACGCGACAATGAACTGGCCGCGCTAAGGGCGGAAGTGGCCCAAATGAAGCAACGCATGCAGCAGGACGCCACCCCTACCGCATCAAGATCTGGCGGAGGCGGAGGAAGAGGCATGCAAACACCACCCCCTCCACCTCCACCACCACAAGGGCGTCAGAACGAGGGAGGCCAACGCGGATCTGTCAAAGACCGCCTAGGCTTCACTCCAGCACCAGGCGATGCCAGAGAAATCATCCTTTACAAGCAACCCACCATATCTGGAACACATTGTTCTAGAAGCCATCACGACGGAACCAGGACAAGGGATACCGAGTCATTTACAAGCACGCACTCGACTGGTCGTGCAGAGTTCTCTCGCACAACGGCCTCGCACCGTAGCCGAGACTCTGCACGGACCAGACCCCATGTCTCCGAACGCCTAGGGAACATCCCGATTGGAAACAAGGACGACGAGCACCACGCTCGGCGCAACGGGAAAGGCGTACATATTGAGGGCGCGAACGATGAGAACAAGTCCCGTCGCGACAAGGACAAAACCGTCGACGGCCCGCACCGAACAGCGACGGACTTGCGAGACAAACTTCGGCGAAGAGAAGCCGAGAAGACATCGGCGAAAGAGCATAAGGAAAGGGATTCCAAGAGATCGAAAACGGACGAGCACGGCAAACCGCCGCGCCCAGGGTTTGAAAGGCAACTGAAGGATCTCGGCGTATCCCCATTCACCTCCCACATCATCAACACGCCGCCGGAACCCACTTTTCATCTACCCAAATTCACGAAGTTCGATCCGGCGACCTGCGAGGCCTACACTCACCTCATCCACTTCAGACAGACCATTGAGCTCTGCACTCTTAAGGATGAAGTAAAATGCAAGGCGTTCCCGTCCAGCCTCGGTTCCCTTGGACTCCAGTGGTTCAACAAATTGCCCGCTGGATCCGTTAGGAACCTGGCCGACCTTGAACGCGCCTTCAACACACGCTTCATCACGAGCAACAAAACGGCTAAAGAACGGCCTGGAAACCGGCAGCAAAATCTTAGACGAGAAAACTCTCGTCCGAAACTCTCAGGCAATATGCCGAGCGGTACTGGCAGCTGTTCAACGAAATTCCAGGAATCGATGAATATTGGGCTGCGCGCACTTTCAAGAACGGCCTGGAAACCGGCAGCAAAATCTTAGACGAACTCGCCATCCGCCCACCACACGGCATGGGTGAACTGATGCGCGTCGTGGAAAGATTTTGCGCTCTCGAGGAACTCTATGCCGACAGGGCGGCCCGGGGAATCCCGAGCTCAACCAATCCATTCTCCTCGACAGTACACTAGCTACCGGCACAAGTGGCAACCCAGCAAACGCAGCCGAAGAAGCAAGTGCACAACATCAAAGAGGGGAAGAAGCGTCCGCCGAAGGAGCATGACTACGTGGCTGAAACCACACACTTCAAGGAACCAATTTGGTCTTTTCTGAAGGAAATAATGAGACAACCGTGGTTTGAATGGCCGACGGGCAAGCTCGGAACCGACACCGGCCAACCGGATCAAAATTCAAGGAAAAAATGCACTTACCACAACGAACTCGGCCACTACACGACTGCCTGCGCACCATACAAAGCCCTCCTCGAAAAGCTTGCAGCTCAAGGTCACCTCGATCAGTACATTGATCGATCAAAGACGCCCGCCCGACAGACGAATCCCAACCCCAACGAACAACGACCGCTAATCCACGTCATCCACGGTCTAGTAACAAAGGCATCCGAGACTGCCCTCAAAGCCGACATCGATCAAGCCTCCACTTCAAAAGAGATACTCTCCGTCGGCTGTGGATCCAAGCGTCAACGACCGCAAGAGGTTCCCAAGTGGACGATAAGCTTCACCAAACGTGACCTTGAACATGTTCAAACTCCGCATTCTGACACCCTCGTCGTCACCGTCCAAATCGGCGTTCACGACGTCAAGCGCGTCCTCATTGATCAAGGAAGTTCAGCCGAGGTCATGTACTACGACCTATTCAAAAAGTTGGAACTACCAGAGTCGGCACTACTACCAACCGAAGTACCCCTCATCGGCTTCAGCGAAGCACCTGTCTGGCCGGTTGGCCGAATCTTCCTCCCTGTCGTCGTCGGCTCAAAAACCCTGTCTGTTGAATTCATTGTCGTCAACGTGCCGAGCCCATATAACGCTATCCTGGGCAGAAATTGGCTTCACGGAATGCAAGCCATTGCTTCCACGTACCACCAGATTGTCCGCTTCATCGGCACCACAGGATGACATGAAGATTTGCGAGGTGACCAAATCGCATCCAAAAAGTGCTACGTCTCCGCCGTACACAGCTCCTCCAAGGCAAAACAAGTGCAATGGGTTGAAGTCCCAGACATGGCCGTAATTGAAGACGTCGGCCAAAAGGCCGAAGACAAAGCAGAGGAGGACCTGGTGAAAATGCCCATCAACAAGGACGGATCACGCTTCTTCTTACTTGGCTCCTCACTATCTGACGCCGAGCGAGAAGAGATGTTCCAGTTCCTCAAAAACAATCTTGAAGTCTTCGCATGGACCCCGGAGGAGATGCCAGGGGTGGATCCCAACTTTATTTGCCACTCCCTCAACATAAAAAAGGACGCCAAACCGGTGGTTCAACGAGCTCGACGTTCGGCACCCGAGCACGCCGACGCCGTCATTGAAGAGGTCAACCAACTTCTCGACACCAACGCCATTCAGGAAGTGCAATACCCAACCTGGCTCTCAAACACGGTGGTCGTCAAGAAGAAGAATGGGAAATGGCGGGTCTGCGTCGACTACACGAACCTCAATGACGCTTGCCCCAAGGACTGGTTCCCGCTACCAAAGATCAACCAGCTCGTAGATGCAACAACCGGCCATGCTCGGTTAAGTTTTTTGGATGCCTACCGTGGCTATCACCAGATAGCCATGGACCCGGACGACATGGAGAAGACAACATTCATAACTCCACATGGCATCTTTTGCTATAGGGTGATGCCATTCGGCCTCAAGAACTCCGGAGCTACGTTCAACAGAGCAATCTTCAAAATGCTCTATGCACAAATAGGCAACATCCTAGAGGCATACATTGACGACCTCGTCGTCAAAAGTCAAAAGGAGCACAACCATTTGAAAGAGCTGGCCGAGGTCTTCGAGATCCTTAAATTCCACAAACTCCGTCTAAATCCGGAGAAATGCGCGTTCGGCGTAAGCGCTGGAAAATTCCTTGGCCACTTAGTCACATGACGCGGCATCGAGGCCGACCCCAACCAAATCAAGGCGGTGGCAGACCTTCGGCCACCAAGAACAATCAGAGAGGTACAAAAACTAACTGGGATGGCGGCAGCCCTCAACCGCTTCATCAGCAAGTCGTCTGACAAGTGCCACTCCTTCTTTCACGCTCTCAAAGGGAAAAGCCGACGAAGCTTCGAGTGGACGCCAGACTGCGATAGAGCGTTGGCCGAACTCAAGGACTATCTCGGTACATCACCCCTCATGGTAAAGCCAAAGGAATTCGAAACCCTTTACCTCTACCTGGCGGTCTCAGCCCATGCCATCAGCTCAGCACTTGTTCGGCGAGAAAGGGCCGACGACATACCAGTTTATTTCAAAAGCAAGACGCTCTTACCCGCCCAGACGAGATACCTTCCACTGGAGAAGCTAGCACTCGCTCTCGTGTCTTCGGCAAGAAAGCTTCTGCCGTACTTTCAGGCGCACACAATCACGGTATTAGCCGAATATCCTCTCAAAGCGCTTTTTCGAAAAGCCGACCTCTCCAACAGAGTATCCAAGTGGGCGGTAGAGTTGGCAAACTTTGACATCCGCTTTGAACCGAGGACGGCAATCAAAGGGCAAGTCCTCGCCGACTTCATTGCCGAACTCACCCCAGAAGACTTCGAGATCCTACACACTCCTCCCACCCAACCCTCTGCCGAACACCAACCAAAAGAGAACCGGTGGCTCCTCTTTCAGGGAGACACTTGGCGAATGCAAGTTGACGGCGCCTCCAACAACAACGGGGCCGGAGCTGGAGTTGTCTTGGTCTCTCCTTGCAGAACCCTTCACGAAAGTGCGATCACCATCGACTTCCCTGCCACGAATAATGAGGCTGAATATGAGGCCCTGCTTGCTGGCCTACGCTCGGCAATCGCAATGAAAGTTGACAACTTGGCCGTATTCTGCGACTCTCAACTTATAGTCAATCAAGTCCTGGGGGACTACGAAGCTAGAGACCCAAGGATGATGAAGTACCAGGCCACGGCAGCAGAACTCATCACTCGCTTTAAAATTTTCAACATCGAGCAAATCAACCGCGAGCACAATGCACACGCCGACGCACTAGCTGGCCTCGCCTCGGCTTCAAAAGCATCAGAGTTCCGAACCATAAATTTTGGGAACATTGACCACCCAAGTTTTGACACAATTCTAGAGGTGCTCAACATTGAACTTGGTCGGAGCTGGATGGATGAAATCGTTGCCTTCCTCAGAAACGATACCTTACCCGAAGACAAAAAGGAAGCTTTCTGCATCAGAAACAAGGCCGCTTTCTCCGAGAGCGGTCAACTCTATAGAAAATCCATTTCCGGGCCCTATCTTCTCGTCGTCCACCCAAACCAAGTTGCCGAGATCCTTGAAGAACTGCACTCCGGAAGCTGCGGCTGCCACTCTGGTGGACGTTCGTTATGCCAACGCGCGATGAGTCAAGGATACTTTTGGAAAAACATGAAAAAAGACTGCGAGGAAATCGTACGGCGGTGCCGACCATGCCAACTATTTTCCCCAATCCCCAAGCAGCCGGCTCAGAATCTCTCTCCCATCACAAGTCCATGGCCATTCGCGCAATGGGGGCTCGACATCGTCGGGAAACTCCCGACAGCACCTGGAGGCTTCAAATTCTTGATCACGGCAACAGATTATTTCTCGAAGTGGGTAGAAGCCGAGGCCCTCGTCACCATCACAGAAGCAGACGTCTGACGATTCGTATGGAGGAACATTGTGACAAGGTTCGGCGTACCCTATGCCATCGTCTCCGACAACGGCACCCAATTTGTGGGGGACGGCCTCACAAGTCTCTGTGAAGAGTTCGGCATACGATTCTTCAACTCAACCCCAGCTTACCCTCAAGGAAATGGCCAAGCCGAGGCCTCGAACAAGACGGTCTGTGCAGGGATAAAATGAAGATTGAATTCAAAGAGAGGAAAATGGGCAGAAGAACTCCCCAGAGTCTTATGGGCGTACCGTTCCACACCCCGTCGTTCCACAAGCCAAACACCCTTCTCAATGGCATTTGGCATGGAGGCCGTCATCCCACTGGAATCAAGGTTCCCAACCCTCCGAACGGAAAATTTCAACCCACAGACAAATGACGAAGCCGTGGAGCAAGAGCTGATTCTGGCTGAGGAAAAACGCGATGACGCTCGGCTGAAGCTTGCTGAGTATCAACAGACTGTTGCCAAAGGATACAACAGAAGTGTCCGAATCAAGAAGTTCAAGCCCGACGACTTGGTTTGGCGAAAGGTCGTGCAAGCAAGCAAGAAGAAAAAATTTTATGCCTAATTGGGAAGGGCCTTTTCGCATTGTCAAGGTTGCTGGTGAAGGGGCTTACACCCTCGAAGACATGCACGGGAAGGTGCTCACCAACCCATGGAATGCATAGAACCTAAGGAGGGCATACATGTGACGCTTCCTCCACAAGACATCAGGCTGACATACCTTCGGCTAACACTTCATGGAAAAAGAGTTTTAGTTTTCTTCAGCTTCGGCCTGAATCTTTTATGTTTTTCTTTTGCATTTCAATGAAGGGCCTCGACCCACCTACTGTTACTGTTTTTCTCTTCTACTTTTCCTGTACTTCGAGGATTATCAATGAAAAAACAAGCTTTTTTTGTTTAAAAGTCTTCAAACCATTTCATGTATCATTCCACTCTCGGCTAGACTGCCAAACACAAACGATGACTTCGGTCACACCCACCAACGGCTCCTTAAAAAGCCCTTTGCTTCGGCCAATATCACCGCCCAAAGAAGCAATCACTGGACATATGGTCCGCCGAGCCTGAAATACACTTTTCTAATGGAACTTAGGCTTCGGCTCGGATTGGCAAGACACTATTGTCGGCCACCAAAAAGTTACACTTGCAATTGGGCGAGCAAACCACCCACACACAATCACTACTCTCAACGTTCCCCTACCATGGCCAGGGGCTGACACTTTGGCCGAGCCCCATCCACTGGCAAGGGGGCACTTCACACTCTCAAAACTAGTCAAAGGTTGGATCATGTCAGATCACAATACGTCCGTGTTCGGCGACCTATTACTACGGCCATACTACTTTGGTCAGGGCTCGGCTGCAACATCTATACTTAACCATTTCGATCATGAAATATTCTCAACTATTCTGCCGAACCCAAACCAAAGTGGGGGCTACGGACAACTACACATTCATAAACATGCAAGACCTACAAAATCATGTGAAGACATGAAGGCAATCAGACAAGCTCGGCATTAACAGAGACGTTGCAGAAAGAAGCCATGCATTCATTCAAAAACTTCGAAATAAAGACAAGTGTTGTTAAAGATCCTAAGCTAGGAGGTACGGCGTAGTAAACCGTTCGGTGCCGACCCCCCTTCAACTATTACATCTGGCACGGTAAACTCCCAAGTTTGAAGCCGTCCAGTCCAACAAAAAGTTCAAAAAGAAAACTATAAAAACTCTAAAGTTGGGGCGGATCACCCTCGGCTGCAGCTTCAGCAAGACGAGCAGCACCGTCCTCGGCATCGACAGCCACTTCATCATTCTTCTCAACTTGCTCGGTGTCTTGCTCGGCGTTGTCAGCCTCGTCCTTCTTCCTCCCACTTGAACCATCCCCTCCACCTTCAGCGTCGGCGTCGGCGACAGTCATATCTTCGACATCATCCTCACTCTCGGGAAACTCCTCCGGAGTAAGTGGGGCACACTCTTCTTCAGTGTACGGCAAGTTGAGCTCGGGCACTTCAGCTACGGGGATCGACTTCATCAGGTTCATGTCCAGCTCCATCTGCATGACCCCACACGCAGCCTTCACCCCATCCTTGTACCCAGTTCGGTACGCGATCGGCAGCTTCTTCGCAAGCTCCTCGTTGACCATCGACCGAGCCTCCCGGACGTACTCGGCGCCGGCCCTGTCGTACCCAGCTTGAAATCCCTTCTCATCCACTTCCTTCATCTTCCTCTTCTCCCTCCGCACAACCTGCCCGAGCTCGCGTTCGGCCGTCTTGGCATTCTCAAGGGCTTCATCCCTCTCTTTCTCGAGCTCGACAACCCTCGACTTGGCAAACCTCAAGCCGTTCTTCGCAGCCTTTGCCTTTTCACGCTCGGCTTTCACTTCATCACGGTAACGAGTCTTCTCAGCGGCCAAGAGTTCGGCTTGACGAGAAGCACGCAGCAAGGCTTGCCCAGCCTACACAAGATAAGTCATCAGCCTCGGCATAACTTCAAAATAAAATAGAAAACTAAGGCAATAGCGTACCTGGACGAGATAAGCGCTGGTATGGACCAAGCTCGGCTGAAGATCCCCTGGAACCCTGTCCATGTCCTTCGGGAGAGCCAGTCCATGCAGCATGGTCACAGTGAGACCAGGCTCCTCCTTGATGCTGTCCTCAACTGTAACCACCCTGCCGTCGGCCATCGCAAAAGATGGTGCAAACTCCGGGATGACCACTCGCCCACCTGAACCTGCTGCCCTCTCCACAGCCTTTGAGCCGCCCGCAGCCGAAGACTCGGTTTGATCCTTCTCCTTTGGAAGTGGCGTCGGCGGCCTTGCAGGAAAGAAGTCATGTACCTTCTGCTTCTTTGCAGGACTCTCGGAAGGAGCGGCTACCTTCTTGCTGGCAGCAGCCGCATCTTTAAGGTTCATCCTCACTACATTTCTCCTCCCCATTTCGTCGGCAAAATGAGGAATAAGGGTTCGGATGGGAGGGATGTTGATACCTTGAAGGTCGGTTGGCTGACTATCCTGGAACCAGAAATCAGCTGACTTATGAAAAGTGGGAAATTTTACCCTCGGCTCCTTCGCCTTCTTGCTCGGTTTTGGAATTTCTTCGCCAACACCTTGCCCCTCAGCAGCTGATTTCTTACCCTTAGCCTTCGTGCTCGGCCCTGCCTCCTTATCCTTCTTCTTCCTCTTCGTCAATTTCCCCTTATACGAAGGCTCGTAACCCAACAGCGTCGGCGCGTCGCGGCAGATACAGGCCCTTAATATCTCCACGTGACTGTTTACGGCCAAAGAGTTTTGGGTCTTGGTTATTGCTCGGTGATCTGCAAAGGAAAGAAGGTGTTAGAAAAATATCACGAATTCATTAAAAGAATGGATCACGTTCGGCAGATTAAAGAAAGAATAGGAAACCTCGGAAATCCATTATCTTCGGCACAGAATGCAGCCGCATAGTCTGATCGCCGAACTCGTAGTTTCCACTGACTTCGACATACAGGTTAGCCCACTTATCAGTGTCGGGAAGTCCATTTATTAATGGCTCCTTACCGCTACGTGTGGACAAATACCTATGTTTAGTCTTCCCATGCCTAGACATAATGTATGTATGGAAGAGGTCGGCAATGGTGAATTCAAGGTTGTGAAGTTCCTTTAACTTAACTACGGACATCACTATCCTAAAACTATTGATCGAGAAAAAATGAGGTACTATGCCGAACCTGGCCAGCAGTTCCCTCAGAAATGGATGGAGGGGGAAACGGAGCCCGGCCTCACAGATGGCCATCAGAGGGACCGTTATGTGCTCGGGACGATCTTGCCTCTTGTCCCTAATCCTATTACTAGCCACCTGGTGGACGACAACATCATCCGGTATGTGGTATGCTCGGCAGAAGTCCGCATACTCGTTGGGACGCCCACTGAAGTAATGGGCGTGGGGACAAACCTGCCCTCGCTCGAAGAGGTCGGCGAACTCTCTGTCCCCAGACGAGGTTTCAGCAAGAGCAGAAAGCGAAGAGGTCGTAGCTCCGGCCTGGGAACGAATCCTAGACTCGACCTCCGGCCCAAGTTCGTGCTCGGCTTCGGATTCTGTGCTAGTGGAGAAGGTTATCTCTAGTTCGGTGTTGAAACCACCGTACTCGTGGTCAAGCTCGGCATTGGAATCACCAAAATCTGACATGTTCGAGGCGATGGAAGAAGCTTGACGTCGGCTTCTGTGTATCTCCAAGTACTCTCGGATCACAAGTGTAGACACCCCAATTTGGCCTAACGATTATTTCAAGTCCCACCTTGGGACCATCCCGATGATGAAATGGATACAATGATTGCTGATTGCTTCCTTGAGGACCTTAGGACTTTCGGTAAGAACTTTGAGCCACTTAGAGGACCCAATTCAAAGCCATACAGCCTTTCAGACAGAAATACAGAAGCCTAGGAGAATCCATCTGTCGGCCGTGACATCGATCCCACGGCCAAAACATCAATTCCTCACCCGAGCAACCTATTGCCAACAAAATCTCCCTGAGAGATCAATTCCTCGGCCGCAAGATCTATCCTTCGGCCGAGACATCAATTCCACGGCCGAAAGATCCTTTACTCGACCGCCAGATCGACCTTTTTCCAGACTCTGGAACGTTCTGTCAGACGTTTGGTTTGATCCAACTACACTACCTTCCTGATGCGTTCGGGCTACGCTCAGAGATTACGACGTAGAGTTAGAGATGCATTGCAATTGCAATTGCCATCTCGTGATTTGATTGGCCGGAGTGAGTCACCAATTGCCTATATAAAGGGCCTTTGGACTCCGAAAATACACACAGAAATTGATACACCTTCACACTCAATCAAGCCACGAAACTCTGTCAAAATACTCTCTCAATCCCATACTTCAAAAGCCCTAACCTACCGAAGGCAGCCGTCAATCCAGCGATCAAACCCCGAATTCAAACCCTAACCCTAGGGTTCTCGATCAAGCAATCAGTCAATATCGCCCAATCCAAAGCAATCAAGCAACTGAGGGATCAAGGTGGTGAGGCCCAACGGCCTCTGGTTTGTCTTAATTTACTGTATTTTTGACTAACCGTAGCGTTTTGATTATCCATTAATCTTTCTGTCTGGTGTGAGGAAGAACACCGACCGAGGCTCCGATCCCTCGGCCGGTACATCAAACCAGGAGGATCCCTCGGCCGTGACATCCATTCACCGGCCGCGGGATCCATCTCCCTGGGACAGTTTTGTTGCTTCTCTGCTTTATGAATGCATGCTTCAATTATCGCACTGGCTCACTTTGCTTACTGTTTAAAGGAATAAATAAACAGACTATGTGTTGGAATTAAACCAAGCATCTATACGTCTTATGTTGAATGATTATGGGCCATTCTCACGACTGGGCAAAGAGGGGTGCCTAACACCTTCCCCTTATTGTACTTTTGGCTCCCGTATCCAGAATCTCTATCTGTTTTCCCAGTTTTAATAAACTGGGTGGCGACTCTATTTGATGATAACCGTTATCATGTGGTGATGTTCCTAGCCATGGGAATGTCCATGATTTTGGTTTATGAAGTGAGCAACCAATCGAGCAAACAAACGTGATCAATCTGTATGGCGATGCCCCGTTTGGGAGGTGTCTACAGTTTTTGGCGACTCTGCTGGGGACGTGAGAGCCATAACCAAAAAGTTCAACATAAGACTAATACATGCCTTGTCTAATTCATTTATCATATGCATCGAGCGGGCAACCCGTTGAGTTCACCTGATATCCCGGCATGACACGGGCTATGTTGGGGGTTCCAGCAAACTCCACAGTCACTCGTACCTAGTGGTATATCAAAAAGGAAATCACCCAATCACCGCCTATGATGGGCTGGTGAGAGGATTGGTGCCCTTTGACAACGGAACACCCTGAGACTACCAAAACCTTGCATGTTTTAGAAAGCCATAGAACTTATCAAACTAAGACAGGAACCTACAGGCTAGGAACCTACTTGCATTTTACTTCCACGTTCTTCCTCACACCCATTGTATATGTGTATGTTGTAAAGTTTCTCTTTTGCAGGTTAAACCTTAGGAATCTCTCTAAGTCAAATAAACAGTAGGTAAGATTAATCAATCTAACTAAAGCAAAAACCTTTTTCAGGAAAAATGACTGCATCACTGTTCATGTCTGATTCGCACTTTCAAGTTGTCACCAAGCTGTCTGGCCCGCTCCACTTTGCTGTTGAAGATTTCAACCCCTCTGAATACATCACTCCAGTAAATCAACCAAAGCCTATGGTGGCTATCATTGAAGACAACCATGTCATGTTCGCTGGAACGGTTTATGAGGAAGAAGTAGAAGACCTGATTGAAGAAGAAGGGCTTCGCAGGGTTCCAATCAACTTTTATGACCCTTATGCACCTACCGATGATTATTGGCCAATAGACGAGGTCAACAACCTCGAGACTGAAGAGGCAAAGGAAGAAGAGGCTGTCGACAACGACCCACTAGACGAAATATCACTAAACCTACTCTTTGATGAGGGGGTCACCAACAATGAAATAAGGGTGATCCACCCCATCATAGATAGCTTTGGTAATTGGTGGGGCTTTGTTGGCACACGACGGGTCGACAACAGCGACGAAGCCGAGGTTGAAGCTCAATTGGAGGAGATAACAGCGATAGCAAATCAAATGGCCCTCCAAGACTTGCAGGGTGACAATTATGAAAGTGCGAATCAAGGTGACAGTGAAGTGCTGATGATCAACCTTGGTGATGAAAAAGACTGCTCTGAGCTGATTGTGGATGCTGAAAAAGGGGCTTACCCTAACTGGACCATGGAACACACTCTAAAATACAAAATGAAAAGCGCTAATTCTGATCTTAGTTCTGATTCCGATTCCGACTCCGAGTCGACTCAGTCCGAGTCAAGCTTTTCATCCTTTGAAACTACTAAGTCTAGTGAGGAAAACCTGGTCAAAGTACCAAGGCATAGCATTTACTTTGAGTTCGACTCTGAAATGTCTTTTGATAAACTTAGCAATGAGAAGGAAGATTTAGAGTATTTCATTTTGCCTATGATCAATTGCATGGATTCCGACAAACCAAATTTTGAGGAAGAAATTCCAAAAGAAATTCTAGAATTCATCGAGAGAGAGGAGGGAAGGCACGCTAAACCTTTTTCTGAGGAAATAATCACAGCAAACATAGGCTCTGAAAATGAGCCCAAAATGGTTAAAATTGGTGCCGCACTGTCTCCTCAAGAAAGTGAAAAACTAATCCTTTTGCTAAAAGAATACAAAGATGTTTTTGCCTGGTCTTACGAGGACATGCCTGGAATAGACCCTGAAATTGTTCAGCATAAAATTCCTCTTCATCCTGATGCAAAACCAGTTAAACAAAAACTGAGACGTATGCGCCCTGATTGGGTCCTAAAGATAAAAGAAGAAGTCACTAAACAAATCAACGCCGGTTTTCTCATAGTCACCGAATATCCACAATGGGTAGCAAACATCGTTCCCGTACCAAAGAAAACTGGAGGAATCAGGGTCTACGTAGATTTCTGAGATCTCAACAAAGCCAGTCCAAAAGATGACTTTCCATTACCTCATATAGACGAGCTAGTGGATAACACCGCAGGCCATGCATTGCTATCTTTCATGGACGGATTTTCTGGGTATAATCAAATCCTTATGTCTCCTGAGGATAGAGAGAAAACCACCTTCACTACGCCTTGGGGAACTTACTGCTACCGAGTAATGCCGTTTGGGTTAAAGAATGCTGGAGCCACTTATCAGAGGATGGCAACAACACTGCTGCACGACATGATGCACAAAGAGGTCGAGGTATATGTCGATGATATGATAGTCAAATCAAAGGAAAGGGATGGACACTATGAAGCACTCCAAAAGTTCTTTGAGAGGATTAGGAATTACAAACTACGTCTTAACCCTCAAAAATGTACTTTTGGGGTAACAGCTGGAAAGATGTTAGGATTCCTCATCACTCAAAGAGGAATCGAGGTAGATCCTTCCAAGATACAGGCTATCATGGAGATATCACCGCCTAGGACGGAGAAGGAAGTAAGGAGCTTCTTGGGGAAGGTACAGTTCATCAGCAGGTTCATTTCCAAGCTCACAACCACCTGTGAACCTCTTTTCAAGCTACTGAAGAAAGGTACTGATTTTGAATGGAGCCAAGACTGTCAACAAGCATTCGAGGCAATCAAAGAATATCTTCAGAATCCACCTGTACTGTCGCCGCCCATCCCTGGGAAGCCGTTGATTCTATATCTCTCAGTAACAGACACATCCATGGGATGCATGCTAGCACAAGAAAACGACGCCAAAGTAGAGTGCGCCATATACTACCTCAGCAAAAAAATGATGGATTATGAGACAAGGTACACTCCCCTCGAGAAAACCTGTTGGGGGCTAGTATGGGCCATAAAGAAACTGAGGCACTACCTGTTAGCACATCCGGTGGTGCTGGTCTCTCGTTTAGACCCAATCAAGTATCTTTTCGAAAACCCAGCACTTATCGAAAAGCTAGCTAAGTGGTTATTACTGCTAGCAGAGTTCGACCTCAAATACATGACAAGGAAATCAGTAAAAGGAAGAGCTGTGGCAGAATTCTTGGCAGATCACCCTGTGACAGAGGCCGAGGTAGAAGACTTCATGTTCCCCGACGAGGACATTTTATGTCTCTTAGATGACACATGGCAACTTTACTTTGATGGAGCATCAAACCGATGTGGATATGGCATAGGGGTATTGCTAGTTTCCCCAAACGATTCTCACATCCCTTTGTCATATAAACTGAGGTTTGAAGTCACTAACAACCAAGCTGAATACGAGGCTTGTATTGCTGGAATGGAGGCAGCCCTGGAGCTAGGGGCAAAAAGGGTAGAAGTCACTGGGGATTCAAATCTGGTGGTATCTCAAGCCAGAGGAGACTGGAAGGTCAAGGAAGATACACTGAAGCTATATCACTCTGTGCTGGAAGATCTAATTCCACAATTTGATTCTGTTATCTTCACACACACTCCTCGAGTGAGCAATAGATTTGCAGATGCACTGGCAACATTAGCATCTATGGTCGAAATACCCCTGGGATTCACGATGCGGCCTCTCATGATCGAACAAAAAGTTAAACCAGCATGCGAATGCACCTTTACCGAGGAAGGTGAAGACGATGGCAAGCCATGGTACGAAGATGTGAAGGAATTCCTGGAAAAAGGAGAATACCCATCCGAGGCCACCTCGAAGGACAAAACGGCTCTGCGGAAGTTTGCTGCCCGGTTTGTAATCTGTGGAGGAGCATTGTACCGAAGGGCACACTTGGGTCCAAGTCAACTTTGCGTCACAACGGGGGACAGCCGCAAGGTAATGGAGGAAATACATGAAGGAATTTGTGGGCCACACATGAATGGGGCAACGATGGCAAAGAAGATCCTGTGTCAGGGATATTACTGGACTACAATGGAGGCCGACTGCGCTGATTATGTCCGCCGATGTTACAAATGCCAAACTCACGCTGACCGTATGCGTATTCCCCCTACAGAATTGTATAGCATGACATCCCCCTGGCCATTCTCCACTTGGGGGATAGACGTCATTAGAAGCATAAATCCAAAGGGGAAATACAAACATCAGTTCATTCTGGTGGCCATCGACTACTTCACCAAATGGGTAGAAGCAGCTTCTTATGCTACTCTCAAAGCCATTCATGTAGCCAAATTCATTCGCACTAATATCATCTATCGATATGGTGTACCTCACGAGTTTGTCTGTGACAATGGATCGCACTTCAAGGGGGCGACAAAGAAGCTTTTCGCCGAATTTGGGATACAGAATCATCGGTCATCTACTTACCGACCTCAAACTAATGGAGCAGTTGAGGCTGCAAACAAAAATGTCAAGAGGATTCTGCGGAAGACTACCGACACTTACACGGACTGGCCAGAAATGCTACCTCTGGCGCTATGGGGATATCGAACAACTGAAAGGACTTCAACTGGGGCCACTCCCTACTCTCTAGTCTATGGAATGGAAGCTGTCTTGCCTATCGAATTGGAATTACCTTCGTTAAGGGTTCTAGCTGAGACTGGAATGATCAAAGAAGACTGGGTTCAAAACCGCTACGACGAGTTGGCACTACTAGACGAAAGGAGACTGAGAGCCTTATACCATGTACAAGGGTATCAACGCCACATTGCACGAGCATTCAACAAAAAGGTGAAACCTAGGGACATCAAGGTAGGAGACATGGTGCTCAAAGCAATTCGTCGCCACGTCTCAGATCCAAGGGGCAAGTTTAGACCAAACTGGGGAGGCCCCTACCTTATCAAACGCATACTTTCTGGAGGAGCAGCATACATTGCAGACTTGGATGGAATGGAATTCGCAACACCAGTCAACATCGACAAGTTGAGGAAGTATTACCCATGAGAGATGCTCATTGGACTGAAAACCGCAAAGGGTGGGCGGATTCAAGCAAAAATTAGAGCAGCCTGCTAGGTCGAAAACCCGCAAGGGCGGCTTAGGCATAAATAAAACGCTCGCTAGACCGAAAACCCGCAAGGGCGGTTTTAGGCAAAATTTAGAGCACAAAAGGAGAGGAAAATACCCGAGTGGACCCTAACTAAAAACAAAACAAATCCCCTTTGTTGGAACTACGTTTATGGCCTGATTCCCTCCATGGGATACGTAGGCAATCTCCAAGTTTGAGATTCGGCCACTGCTGTCATCATCACTTCCAAGATTTCTAGGTCTGTCCTAAAGCATGTTCGCTATCAAATCATGGCAATAACATCTTCAGATAAAACGACCAAATGTTTTATTATTTCCAAACAAAAAAGGAAAAAGCAAACCTAAGCAATTCTTAATCCGTGAAAGCTAGAATCAAACAAACATCTTTTGAAAAACGTAAGCAAAGCGTCAATCTCTAGATCTTCCTTCTTTTTGCACTACTATCCTCCAAAAGGTTTTTCTTCAACCAGCGTTTGTAAGAACCCGATAGCTTGGCAACGAAGTTCTCAGCAACCTCCTGCATCACCCTATTTGGCCAAAGACGCAGCATGTTGCGACGGAAGTTGGCATCATGGATCTTAGAGACGGTGTACTCAGGGTCACCTAGGATTGCGGTTTGTTCAGCCCCAAACTGCCTTTGAAAGCGAGCAGGAAAGTAGAAAACGACTCGAGTAATACCAATCACTGCCACACCAAAGTGGTTCATGGTACTCGCGGTCATGCTCTCGATACCATACCAGGGGCAAACCCATTGGATCCAATCACCTCTGCAAGTCTTCATCCACGCTTCCCAAGCAACCTCAGTTGGGAACTGTTTAACCATGTGACGCTCCGTACACTGGCCTGGATTATAAGGAAGTCGTTCCGGCACATCCCACACTTTTAGCTTCTCAAACAACCACACCTAGAGAACAAGGGAAAATCGTGAGTTGGGAGAACACGTGAGTCAAAACAAAAGAGTGATGAGTGAAAAGATAAACTTGACAAATAAACAAATAAAAGAGCGAACCTGCAATAGCAAGGGACTGCCTGAGAACTGAGCTGTAGGACTACCCTTCATCACATCTAGACCCATCAAGGTCTCTGCCAACACTAAGCCAGCAAAACCCACACGGTTTCCAATTTGCTGAGCAAGGTTAAGCAATACAGGATCAGCATGACCAGAGGAAGGGCCAAGCAAGTAGTAATGAAGGAGACAAATGCACAACGCATGAAAACACGGCTTCTGTAGGGAAACTTGGCGATGAGCCTTAGCAGTACCAAAACGCTGAACAAGTTGCAGAATCTCTAGCCTTCCTTTCACTAGGAAGAATTTAACTTCATGTTTCTGAACTTGGAGTAAATCTTTCAGGAGATCACTTCGGTTGAACAAAGGATTAGGGACAACAAAACCCTCTCTGTCTGAATGGCCCATAATGGCCGCAAATTCCTCGATAGTAGGACATAACTCCTCTCTCTTAAAGCAAAAGACATGAAAATCAGGGTCCCATAAACTAGCGGCTGCCCTAAGGAAGGCAAAATTCACAGGAATTTGACGAAGGGAAAAGAGGAAGTCCATGCCAAAGGACTTAAAGTGTAAACGGTCGAGGCCATTAAAAGAAATCAACCACTGATCAAGGACTGGTTGTGCCATATGTAAGGAATTGCTACTGACAACGCTATCGGGTTCGTAGAACGCGTATTTATAGAACTAAGTCGAGTCTTAGTTCGAATCGGAATCGGGTTCTTAATCCTCAGAATTTCAATCGGTCTCTCGGCCGATACTTCGATATGACGGCCGTAGGATCTATCCATCGGCCCGTAGATATCAGGGTTGACCTGCAAGTCAAACCCAGGAAAACAAAATGATCCTTCGGCCGCCAAATCGAAGTTTCGGCCGTGTAATCACTAGATCGGCCGCCAGAACGGCTATTTTACAGACTGTTCCCACGGTTCAGTTCGTTTTGTTGGATTAACGAGAATATCACACGCAAATAACGTAAGAACAGCATATACAATCATGAGCAGAGCAAGAAGGTTTTTGTTTCATATAACGAAAGCTTTTTACATCACAAGGTGGATCATCCCACATTTCCTAAACAAACTATACATCGATTTCCTGTTAAACTAACCTATGCAGGAAGAGAAACAAAAAAAAGACAAAAAGAGGAAAGCAGGAAAGGATGTCGGACCCTCTGGTGCTCTAAACACCAGAGGCCTGCTGCAAAGAAACTAAGAAGAGGACACCCCTGGGGCGGTGTATACCGGAGGAGTACTACGGTGCAAAAGAGACACCACATAGCCCAGAAAAATCACCACACCGCGTACCACCGCCACACCAGGAGTTCCGCGTCACGGAAGCAAGCCACCCATGCAAGGGTCCCTAATCAAACGTCAAGACAGGACCAAGAACAATGCGGCCTCCCTCCGCAATCTCTGGCCGCGCACCCTTCATGGTCCGAAGTCGACGGGAATGAGGAGAAACAAAGAGGAGCCTTCGGTTGCGGAGCTCCCGAAACGAAGAAGAGAAGAGGAAAAGAAGGAGAGAAAAGTGAAATGAAACGGTCGACGCTGTGGCCTTTTATAGGCCCCTGGAAATAAAGGGATTACGCGGCCGATACATTGATAACTCGGCGGACTAATCGATCCTTCGGCCGAGAAATCGATCTCCTGGCCCTTCAATCAGCAACAACAAATCTTGCTCAGTGCACCAACTTAAGCCATTATGGAATTCTGGGTCCGTGACCAACAGAAGCAAGATCAAAACTAGCCTTGGGGGCATGTCCAAGCGTCGAAGATCTCTCTCCACAAACTGCTGGCCAAAACAAGACACTCAACAGCCCTGAGCTCAAAACTTCAGCGGCTCCAAGCCCATTATTGACAGGCTCTACGCCCATATCAAACTCACTCAGCGGCTCTATACCTATACGAACTCAGCGGCTCCAAGTCCACTATCCTAGTAGGCTCCAAGCCTATACCCATCATCTCTTCAGCGGCTTTAGGCCCATCGTCTCAACTGGCTCAAAGCCATAACAATCAATTCAGCGGCTCGAAGCCCATCACTCCAACAGGCTTGAAGCCTGTATCTATCATCTCAACTGGCTCGAAGCCGTAATAACCAACCCAGCGGCTCTAAGCCCATTGTCTCTAACTGGCTCGAAGCCGTACACAATCAAGTTCTTAACAGGCTCGAAGCCTGTGTTCATCATCTCAAACTGGCTCGAAGCCGTAAACAATCATCTCAACACCCGTATTTATCATCTCATCATCTCAGCGGCTCTACGCCCGCCATTTTATCAATTCAGCAGCTCTATGCTCGCTATCACAGCAACATGTTCTACGCCTGTACTCAGCAGCTCTACGCTCGCTATCACAATCTCAGCGGCTCGAAGCCCATTACTCTAACAGGCTCGAAGTCTGTATCTATTATCTCAACTGGCTCGAAGCCGTAAACAAGCAACAGGCTCTAAGCCGCCCCAACAATCAAGACATCTATTCTCAGGCTCTACGCCTGAATGCTCAAAAATCTAACATTTTTTGAATGCTCAAGCTCTACGCTTGGATGCCCAACCACTGTGTACTAGATGCTCAAGTCATACACTTGAATGCTCAAGCTCTACGCTTGGATGCCCAACCACTGCGTACTGGACGCTCAAAGCCTGTACTTTGAATGCTCGGATTCTGCCGTCCGAATGCTCGAGCTCTACGCTCTGAATGCTCAAGTCCGGAACTTGATAGAAGCTCTAAGCTTAAAACAAACACACACGCACGGGCCCGTGCACATATTGCATTATCACATCGAGTCTGCATCATCATATCTGTTCACATCTAACAACCATCATCACACATATACACTCTGTATATCTTTCATGAAACAGGTCAATCCTGCAATCAACCGGCTCTACGCCTCGGTTTTATTGATCGGTTCAGCACCTCGATCCTTTGGCTCCACGCCAACACTTATGATGAGAAAGCTCCGTGCACAGACCATCAGAATACAACCAGCTCTACGCTTCGGTTCATATCACGTCAAGCTCTAAGCTCCGACAACTCAGGCCCTCGCCTCAAAACTGCATGCAGGCTCCATGCCTCAATCACATCAGGCTCCATGCCTCAGTCCCTTCACCTCAGGCCCTTGCCTTATGCCAGCTCCGCGCTTCGGTCCCATCAAGCTCTAAGCTCACCTCAGGCCTCCGTCTCATAACCACAGCAGGCTCCATGTCTCAATCTAGTCACCTCAGGCTCTCGCCTTATGATCAACACCAGCTCCGCGCTTCGGTCCTATCAATCACCTCAGGCTCTCGCCTTATGATCACCACCAGCTCCGCGCTTCGGTCCTATCCCATCCCCTCAGGCCTTCGCCTCAAGATTACAACAGGCTCCACGCCTCGATTCTATCACTCTCCAGGCTCTCGCCTCATGACTACAACCGGCTCCGTGCCTCGGTTCCCTCATCTCCAAAAGCTCCGTGCTCTATGTTACTGGCCCTGCGCCCCCCCATATCTCAAAACAAACTGGCATCCAACTCATCTCTAGCAGATGGTTTGGATTCCACCCCATTACATCAAACCCTTCCAGCTCATTCGCAAGGATAAGCTACTCTACCGAGCTCCTTTCAGTCAAAGTAAGGATGATCAAGAAAGGCAAACGCACCTGCAGTGTACTGATCTACCCCAAAATACTAAGGAAGCTCTCCGCAAAGAAACTCCCTAGGCAGCCCTGCGCTCCTTCAACTATCTTCCGCCAAAACCTTGGCTCGGTCTAGGTACGTCACACTATGGCTTTTTAAGCCCTAAGGTACGTCTTCTGTCTCTAACCCTCCAAGCTTTTTGCTTTTCTTTATTGCCCGAACTACGATTGGTCTGAATTTCCCTTGTGGAATACGTAGGCAGCCTCCCGGCCCGACCATAACAAAACCTTTTTCGAAAACCCCTTGGAATAGTGGTTGGACCAAATTGAGTTGCTTTTCACAGCTTTGACTCTTACTCAAACATGTCTCGCGATCCGTCTGAGTTCAGTCAAAGAGGGGCATCTGTAGACACCCCAATTTGGCTTAACGATTATTTCAAGTCCCACCTTGGGACCATCCCGATGATGAAATGGATACAATGATTGCTGATTGCTTCCTTGAGGACCTTAGGACTTTCGGTAAGAACTTTGAGCCACTTAGAGGACCCAATTCAAAGCCATACAGCCTTTCAGATAGAAATACAGAAGCCTAGGAGAATCCATCTGTCGGCCGTGACATCGATCCCACGGCCAAAACATCAATTCCTCACCCGAGCAACCTGTTGCCAGCAAAATCTCCCTGAGAGATCAATTCCTCGGCCGCAAGATCTATCCTTTGGCCGAGACATCAATTCCACGGCCGAAAGATCCTTTACTCGGCCGCCAGATCGACCTTTTTCCAGACTCTGGAACGTTCTGTCAGACGTTTGGTTTGATCCAACTACACTACCTTCCTGATGCGTTCGGGCTACGCTCAGAGATTACGACGTAGAGTTAGAGATGCATTGCAATTGCAATTGCCATCTCGTGGTTTGATTGGCCGGAGTGAGTCACCAATTGCCTATATAAAGGGCCTTTGGACTCTGAAAATACACACAGAAATTGATACACCTTCACACTCAATCAAGCCACGAAACTTTGTCAAAATACTCTCTCAATCCCATACTTCAAAAGCCCTAACCTCCCGAAGGCCGTCAATCCAGCGATCAAACCCCGAAGTTCAAACCCTAACCCTAGGGTTCTCGATCAAGCAATCAGTCAATCTCGCCCAATCCAAAGCAATCAAGCAACTGAGGGATCAAGGTGGTGAGGCCCAACGGCCTCTGGTTTGTCTTAATTTACTGTATTTTTGACTAACCGTAGCGTTTTGATTATCCATTAATCTTTCTGTCTGGTGTGAGGAAGAACACCGACCGGGGCTCCGATCCCTCGGCCGGTACATCAAACCAGGAGGATCCCTCGGCCGTGACATCCATTCACCGGCCGCAGGATCCATCTCCCTGGGATAGTTTTGTTGCTTCTCTGCTTTCTGAATGCATGCTTCAATTATCGCACTGGCTCACTTTGCTTACTGTTTAAAGGAATAAATAAACAGACTATGTGTTGGAATTAAACCAAGCATCTATACGTCTTATGTTTAATGATTATGGGCCAGTCTCACGACTGGGCAAAGAGGGGTGCCTAACACCTTCCCCTTATTGTACTTTTGGCTCCCGTATCCAGAATCTCTATCTGTTTTCCCAATTTTAATAAACTGGGTGGCGACTCTATTTGATGATAACCGTTATCATGTGGCGATGTTCCTAGCCATGGGAATGTCCATGATTTTGGTTTATGAAGTGAGCAACCAATCGAGCAAACAAACGTGATCAATCTGTATGGCGATGCCCCGTTTGGGAGGTGTCTACAACAAGGTTTGCAGAATCGTCCCCTGAACTTTCAGAGTCGGATGAGATGACGATGATTGGGGGAGCCAGACCTAACAAAGTCAAAAACAGAAACATGAGACCTCGTCGTCGGCCAGAAAACAGGTATCTCACTACGCTCGATATCCTAAATGGCCCACCCCATCATCGTTCTCAAGGCTCGGCCAAACCATGTTCGGTCGGAACCTACCAAACAACAGAGACTGGGGCTCGGCCTACTCCATCGACGGCCAAGCCCAGAACCCCTTGGAGGTTCCATGCTCGGAAGAACAGGTTGAAGAGGGAGATAAACAGTCCGTTCATCTCCAGGGTGCACTGTTCACTCAGAACAAAAAATGCCCCAAAAACCCAGAAAAGGCAAATGGAAAACGACTGGAAAATGCAAAAGAGTGAAGAGAAACAAGAATCGATCACGTACCTGGATTTGTGGCGAGATCTGGTGGCAGAATCGCTGGGAACCAGGACCAAAAGACGAACGGTTGCTGTAGGGAGCTCTGGCAATGGAGGTCTGGAGAGAGAGAGAGAGAGAACGAAGCATTTCTCTCTCCTCACCCCGCTCCTTTTATAGAGCTAGGGTTGGGAGTTCGAAACTCCCGCCCATCATTGCACCGCCGAACAACTGACCACTCAGCACATGACACGTGTCACTGAAAGGACGGTTTGCAGGGTTTGCCAGCCTTCCTCTCGTCTGCCGTACCCAGCCACAAGGTGACATCTGGCGCTCCACCATTGGAGTACTTCATCGACGGTCAAGCTTGCTCCCAAGAGAGAGAAGATTCAGGCTCGACTGGAGTCCGTCATCATCAAACACATATACGCTCGGTGATTCAACAAGTTCGGCCTAAGGCTCGACTTCAATCTCTACCATGCGTACGACATCGGCAGAAATTGAGGGGCTATTGTAGCGGGCCGAACACAGATGTTCGCAATGGTGCGGACCTGACCTGCCATGAACCGATCGAAGGCTTCGTGCAAGGCATGCCGATGGTGACTCATCATTAAATATTCGGTTTGCCTCAGGCTCGGCAGCAGACAAGCCTGCGTTCGGATTGTGCCATCGGCAGAGTCCCCGACAACGTTACCTCCCTCATTAAATGCATGGCCATGCTCGGCGTGCAGCCGATGGTGGCTAGCTGTAAAGCCACGCATCCTGCCACGTGCAGAAGCGGTTATAACAGAAGGTGATCACGGGCGCACATGGGTGTGCCAGCTCAGCCCCAAAAACGGTTACCAGATCCATTCCGTGATGTCACTGTGACGTCACACGGCCCGTGGAAGGCACGCGATCGTACTTGGAGAGCAAGCCAGGAGGCACTATAAATACCTAGTGATTGTAGGGCCCTCGGTTAGAGGCTCGGTTACCGGGCTACGAGCCCTAAACCAGCGGCTAGGGAACGGGCCAGGGTCTTCTGACTAGCCCTCCTCGGGAAGGCACCTCGGTCGCTGTCCGGGCTCCGGATGTCATCGGCTTCGGAGCGTCGGTTCATAACATGCTTCCATGCTTCCAGAAGCTTCCAGGCGGTAGCGGTTTCTGTAAGTGGGACCTATGGGGATCATGCTCCCCATGCAGCTGGCACAATCATTGAAGATCTGTCCCATGTGCTCCGTAACCACCTCGGCCCCCATGTCATATGTGACGTCATCCGAGGCGGTTACCCGAGCGTACTCACCACGCGCTAGCGTGAAGACCAAGCAAACCTAGGTCTATAAATATGAAGTGATATACACCTGAAAGAGGTACGCAATACTATCCGAACCCAAGACCTAAACGCCTTCCCTGAGATCTAACTTGATCGTCGGAGGGTCACTGGGCAACCAAAACCCTAGTGACTTGTTGCAGGTCAGGCGACGGACGAACGGAGCAGCGGAGGAAGGAACCTAACCAGACATCACAGTCAAGGTCCCGATTAATCGAACCCCTACAATTGGCGACTCTGCTGGGGACCTAGCTGTTCTTCAATCAATCACTTTCTTCCTCACAACGGTTCCGTCCAAACCTCTCCAGCCCTACCATGGTGGAAATCAACGATGCACATCGCACCGAGACCCCCTTCGGTCCCGGAGATCTCGGGGATCCGGCGCCCAGCGGAACAGGCGCCCCTGGAAAGGCCCGCATGTCCGTCGGACTCACAGCAGGAACTTCGACTCAGGAGGCTGGGGCTCCGGCCGAACTCCAATCCTACATCCGCCATCTGGAGCGGAAGCTCGACGACCTCACGACGGTGGTAGAGCGCGACAGGGGCGTCCGAGACGAGTTGGCGGAGATCAAACACCTCCTCCAAATGTCTCCGTCCCTTTCCTCCGGAGGCCGTGGCGGAAGACGAAGCCACCACAGCCCTCCCCGCAGCCGTGACGAAGGACAAATGGTCGAACACCGATCCCGTCCTTCGGTCAAGGACCGCCTCGGACCACCGGGAATCAAGGACCGCCTCGAACTTCCAGGCGGGGGTCGCAACGAAAGGGACGCCGAACGAAGGGAACGCTCCCGCTCCCCCAATCCAAAGGGAACTCGAGGGAAGCAATCCGCCTTCGAAAGGCTTGGTGACGGAAGCGTCTCCGCCTCCTCCACCCACCCAATCATATCGAAGGAGCGCCACCGGGAGACCACCCCAAGTTTTGCCAACGAAAATAACGCCCTCTTGGAGTTCCAAACAAAAAGGTATCGTGAGCGACACAAGGGCCCCCGTTCGAAGAGTCCACTCGTCCACCACCCCAAAGAGGGTTACAAAAGGCTTGGTGGCGGAAGCCAAAACACTGAGCGCCTCGAGCCCTACGCTCGAGATAGCTACAAAAAGCATCGATACGAGAAATCTCCCCAACGGTCAGGGAACTCCCAACCGAAGAGAAAAGGGTACGAGCGATCTCCTCAACGGTCAGGGAACTCCCAACCGAAGCGGAAGGAATACGAAGGACAGGACCGACCTCTGCCGAAGAAGCACACCGCGACCGGGGGTCCAGACGGTCTCGACCGTTCGATCCGACCCCACCGGGACGCCCGTCTCGAGAGACTCTCAACCTCTCCTTTCGTTAGGGAGATCGACTCGGTCACCCCCCCGAAGGGCTTCACCCAACCCAAATTTGCAAAGTACGACGGAAAGACCGAGGCATACACTCATCTAGTCCAGTACAAAATGGTCATGTCTCTCTTCCTTCGCAACGAGCCTTCGGACGATGCCTTCCTCTGTAAGGTCTTCCCCGCCAGTCTCGGCAACCTGGGCCTAACATGGTTCAACCAACTTCCTGCCAGATCGATCTCTTCCTTCGATTCTCTCTGTGACGCTTTTATGGCTCGATTTGTCACAAGCAACAAACACGAAAAGGAGATAGACTCCCTTCTCGCCCTACGCAAGCGGACCGACGAGACGCTACGCCAATATGCCGGTCGCTACTGGGAACTGTTCAACAAAATTGAAGGATGCGACGGTGTCATCTCCGCCCGCGGCTTCAAGCTCGGCCTAACCGCCCAGGACGAGCAGGTTTACGACGATCTCGCTCGGCACAAGCCGAATTCCATGAAGGATCTCATGACTCGAATCGAAGGTTGGTGCCAGCTTATCGAAACCAAAGCAGAGAGGGGCATGGGGAAGTCAACGAGCTCCAAGGCACCGTTTACTCCGGTGTCCGCTCCGGCTCCCGCCTCAGTTTCAACACCGAAGAAACAAGTTAACAACATCAAACAGTCCCCGAGGAAGGCACCGAGGCAGGGAGACTTCAGTGCCGAGAAAACCGTCTTTACTATGCCTATCTACAGGATTATCGACCAAGTAAAGGACCAACCCTTTTTCTCCTTCCCCAATCAAAAGCTCGGTACCGAGAACGGGAAAATCAAAAACCCGATAGTCCGATGTAGCTACCACAACGAGCAAGGACACTTTACAACCGCTTGCAAGCCTTTCAAGGCCTACCTGGAGCAGCTAGTCCTCGGTGGCCACCTCAGCAACTTCATCGATCACGAGAAAACGAGGGCACGGGCGCAGAACGCAGAAGCCAGAGCCGAAGAGGAGATCCAGACGATTAACGTTATCCACGGCCCTCTCAATTCCGAAGCCGCCCGTATAATCCGCGCCGAGCTGAACGACGCTTCCTCTTCTAAGCAGGTCATGCTCGTCGGTCCCGAGCCCAAACGTCCTCGAACCGATGACGGATCCAAATGGACGATCACGTTCACCGAGAAGGACCTTGCGCGCGTCCAACTTCCGCACAACGACGCCCTTGTAGTCACAATGCGCATAGGTACCTTCAACGTCCGACGTGTCCTTGTGGATCAAGGGAGCTCGGCCGAGGTTATGTACTACTCATTGTTTAAAGATTTGAAGCTCTCAGATGCCGATCTCCGTCCCTCCGAGGTCCCCCTCATAGGTTTCAACGGGGCTCCGGTCTGGCCCGTCGGTTTGATCACCCTACCCGTCCGCTCCGGTTCGGTCGTGCTCGATATGGAATTCGTCGTAGTCGATGTCCCAAGCCCCTATAACGCCATCGTCGGTCGCACTTGGCTCCATAGGTTAAAGGCTGTTGCCTCTACCTATCACCAGGTGGTCCGGTTCATCGGGGCCAACGGACGACAGGAAGATCTGTACGGGGACCAAACTGCCGCCAAGCGCTGTTACGTCAACGCGGTCCGGAGCAGCAAACAGACTTCCAGGGTAAACTTCATCGAGGTACCGGAGGCTCCGGTTCTCGAGGACGTCGGGAGACCAGCCGACGAGAAGGCAGTTGAAGATCTTGTTACCGTCCCTCTTACCGAGGATGGTTCCCGATTCTTCCTTGTCGGTTCCTCACTCTCGGAAACCGAGCGGAATGACATGGTGAACTTCCTCAAGAGCAACATTGAGGTCTTTGCTTGGACACCCTACGAAATGCCCGGGGTCGATCCAAAATTCATCTGCCACGAGCTCAATATCGACCGAACGAAACGTCCGGTCATCCAGAAAGCTCGGCGATCCTCTCCGGTTCATTCCGACGCCGTTATCGACGAAGTCAACCGACTCCTGAACGCGGGAGCCATACGAGAAGTGCAATACCCCAAATGGTTGGCCAACACCGTGGTGGTCAAAAAGAAAAACGGGAAATGGCGAGTCTGTGTTGATTATTCAAATCTCAACGACGCCTGCCCGAAGGACTTCTTCCCCCTTCCTCGGATAGATCAGCTCGTCGATGCCACGGCCGGCCACGCCCGGTTAAGCTTCATGGATGCCTACCGGGGCTACCATCAGATTGCCATGAGCGACGGCGACGTCGAGAACACGGCCTTCATTACTCCCCACGGCATCTTCGGTTACCTTGTCATGCCCTTCGGCCTTAAAAACGCCGGAGCAACCTTCCAAAGGATGATAACCAAGATGTTCGAGCGCCTGCTGGGAGATACTATGATGGCCTACATCGACGACATGGTGGTTAAAAGCATGATGGCCGGAGACCACCTCGCCCACCTCGCCGAAGCATTTGAGATTCTGAAGACGCACAAGCTCCGCCTTAACGCCGAGAAGTGCGCCTTCGGTGTGAGCTCGGGCAAGTTCCTCGGGCATCTTGTTTCCCGCCGAGGTATTGAGGCCGACCCCGCACAAATCTCAGCGATCGAAAAGCTCTCGGCCCCCCATAACAAGAGAGATGTGCAGCGTCTAGCCGGCATGGCCGCCGCCCTCAACAGGTTTATTAGCCGATCTTCCGACAAGTGCAAACCATTCTTTGCCCTCCTAAAGGGGAGCCGACGCAGCTTCAGTTGGACCAACGAGTGCGACCAGGCTTTTCAGCAGTTGAAGGAATACCTCTCCAACGCCCCTCTCCTCGTCACTCCTCGGGACCAGGAAGACTTATTCATTTATCTCGCCGTCTCGGTGCACGCCATAAGCTCGGTCCTCGTCCGGCAGGAGGAGCGCGATCATCAGCCGATTTATTATTCTAGCAAGACGATGACGCCCGCCGAGACACGCTATCTTCCGTTAGAAAAGCTTGTTCTTGCCCTTGTCTCCGCGTCTCGGAAGCTCGCACCGTACTTCCAATCCCACCGCATTATCGTATTAACCGAGTATCCTCTGAAGTCTCTCCTCCGAAAAGCCGACCTCTCAAACCGAATCTCCCAATGGGCCGTCGAACTTGCCAATTACGAGATTCACTTCCAACCACGAACGGCAATTAAAGCCCAAGCACTCGCCGACTTTATCGCCGAGCTCACTCCGACCGACGTCCTGGCTTCAAATCCTGCCCCCCGCCCCGAAGCCATCCTCCAAGCACGACCTAGCACCGCCTGGAAGCTCTTCCATGGCGACGTTTGGAAAATGTATGTTGATGGCGCCTCAAACAGCCGAGGCGCCGGGGCTGGGATCGTCCTCCTCTCTCCCTCTGGCGTATTACATGAAAGCTCCATCTCTATCAACTTTCCGGCCTCAAACAACGAGGCTGAGTACGAAGCGCTCATCTCCGGACTCAAGACTGCCGAGGCCCTCGGCATTGAAGAACTCGTCCTCTACAGCGATTCACAGTTGGTTGTTAACCAACTCTCCGAGGAGTATGAAGCTCGGGACGACCGGATGCGTACTTACCTGAGCTCTGCTGTTCGGCTCCTCAAAAGCTTCCGGGCTATCCGCGTCGAACATATCCCGAGGGACCAGAACGCCCACGCCGACGCCCTCGCCGGACTCGCTACGGCTTGCGCCGCTTCAGGACAACGCTCCATCTCCTTTAGCTCCATCGACAAACCGAGCTTCGAGCTTGAAGTACTCAGTCACGAGGTACTAAACGTGGAACTAGGTCCGAGCTGGATGGATGAGATCATCGGCTACCTACGCGATGACACACTACCAACCGACAAGAAGGACGCCCACCGCCTCCGCAACAAGGCCGCCCTCTTCTGGCTTAATCCAAATGGAAAGCTCTACCGACGGTCGTTCACCGGCCCCTATTTATTGGTTGCACACCCCCACCAGGTCCCCGGGATCATCGAGGAACTACACGCCGGCGACAGCGGTTGCCACTCAGGTGGACGCTCCATCGCTCACCGGGCAATTACCCAAGGATACTGGTGGCCAACAATGAAGAAAGACTCTGAAGAATTTGTGAAACGTTGCAAGAAGTGTCAAATGTTCGCTCCCATCATACATCAACCAGCTCGGGATCTCAGCCCTCTCACCAGCCCATGGCCCTTCTCCCAGTGGGGCATGGACATCGTCGGCAAGCTTCCCGTCGCCCCTGGAGGATTCAAGTTTCTCTTAACCGCCACCGACTATTTCTCCAAGTGGGTCGAGGCCGAACCATTGGTCACAGTTGAAGAGTCGGACATCATGCGCTTCGTATGGCGAAACATAATTTCTCGCTTCGGCGTACCCTTCGCCATCTTAACCGACAACGGCAGCCAGTTCACCGGTCAAAAGTACCGAGCACTCCTGGATGAATTTGGCATCAAATGGGACACTTCCACTCCGTACTACCCCCAGGGCAACGGGCAAGCCGAAGCTGCAAACAAAGCAATATCGTCAGGACTCAAGCGTCGGCTCGAGTCTCGCCGGGGCAAATGGGCCGAAGAGCTCCCTCGGGTACTCTGGGGCTACCGTACAACGCCTCGGCGATCTACCGGCCGAACACCCTTCTCCCTTGCTTTTGGTATGGAAGCTGTAATCCCCCTCCAGGTCGGGCTCCCGACAATCCGAACCGAAGATTTCGACGAGGAAGTTAATGACAAGAACATTGCCGCGGACCTCGATCTGGCCGAGGAAGAACGGGAGAATGCACGGATCAAACTAGCGTCTTATCAGCAAGAGGTTGCCAAGGGCTACAACCGAAGCGTGCGTCTTCGGTCATTCAAGCCGGACGACCTTGTCTGGAAAAAGGTGGTGGACAAGTCCAAAAAGAGGAAGTTGATGCCTAACTGGGAGGGCCCCTTCCGAGTCCTAAAGCATCTTGGCTCGGGAAACTACAAGCTGGAGAAGCTCGACGGTTCCCCAATCGCTAAAACCTGGAACGCCAATAACTTGAAAAAATTCTATGGGTAGCCGGGCTTCGGTCTCTTCGGATTTATTTACTCGAACAATTTTTCGTCTCTTGTCAACATGTAAGAGCCGAACTACTCTTGTAATGGCCTGACTCTACGACAGCGTTTTAATGAGAATCTCTTGTTTATCACTAGTCTACTCTTGTTAATTACTCTTTGTACTCGGTTCGCCGTTGCGTGAACCGTTTTATCTCGACTTCAGGGACTGACCTCCGCAGGATATCCCTCGGTCAGATCCCTCACCAAGTCACCACGGCCTTTTCGGTCGTCTCAGACTTACGGACGTCGGCAATAAGGACACTCGGTATTAATCTCGAGCCCCTTACGCCGGCCCCCCCCATTAAGTCACGCACTATTTCGATTCGCTACGTCCCGAAGTCATGGCCGACGCCATTCCCACTTCAGGACCCTAGCCCTAATCTAAATAGTAACACCCCAATGAGTCGCTTCGGTGTCCTCCCTGCGGCTCGGCGTCAGTTAAAACAAGCAGGGGCATGCAAAATTTTAAAAAAAAAAAAATTTTTTGACCAACTACTTTGCTTCGTTTTAACTTACTCAATTCTATATCCTGCCTTACTTAGGTTTGGAGTACATTTTTGAAAAATTCTCCTCGGTACATGCTTCGGCCAAAATCTGCTGATACTCCACAGCATTTCAACAGAAGCAGGGGCATGAGGCTCCCTTCGGTTACAAGCATAAAACCATTCGAGCATCTCAAAAATCGACAAGACATTGAAAGCGAAAGTAACCATTCATTCAAAGCAGCAAAGAGGATTGCAAATTCAAATCCAAACAAAACTTCGGTTATCAGTTCGGTACCTACTTAGCAAAAAAATCATTTACAAACCCTGGAGCGGTAAAATCCAAATTCTCGGAACCGTCCAGCCAAATGTGAAACAAAAGAAATTCAAAATCCTAAACATTGGGTGGCAGAAGGGTCTCGGCACCTTCTTCGGTTGATGCAACGGCAGCAGGAGTAGCCTGGGTACCCTCCTCGGGCGAAGCAACGACAGCAGGAGCAGTCTGAACACCTGCCTCGGGGTTTTGCACCTGCTCGCCTCCCTCATCTTCTTCCTCGGGCATCACAGCCTCCTCGGGCGGCACCTCGGGAAGAACCCGGAGTACAGAGTCGGCTGGGAGATCGAGCTTACTCAAAAGAGCTTCGTGACCGAACCGAAGCCCGTCCACGAAGCGATCCCTGTAAAGCTCGGCCTCAATCTCCCGAACCTGCTTCTGGTATTCTACTCCGGCTGCAGCCCAGCCCTCGTCATAGCCTCTGGTCTTTGCAGCTCCAACCTCGGTAGCTCGGGTAACCCTCAGAGTGGTGGCATTTTCCTTCTCCTTCTCAGCTCGGGCTTCGGCTGCCAGTCTTTCCTTGTCGCACCGTTGAAAGTCCGAAAGGTAAAGATCGCAGGTCTCCCGAGCCACCTTCAGATCATCCTCTTTCTGCTCAAGAGCCTTCTTCAGCTCATCAATCTCCCGCTCCTGGCCTTTGCATCGGTCGTTTATGACCAAGGCCCGAGCACCAGCCTGCGAGAAGAAAACCGAAGAGTCGTCACAAATATGGACTTAGCTGAACAATTAAAGTCGAAAATAACAAACTTACTGTGAAAAGGGCCTGTGCAATCTCCGCGGTGATGTCTTCGGTCAACCCTTGGACAGCATTGGCATCCCTGGGAAGGATGCAGCCTCGGAGCATCCCATATGCTGTCCCGAGGTTTGACACGCTGTCCGCGTGATGGATCTGGCGCCCAGTGAAATGACAGAACTCCGGGGCCCAAGGAACCTCTGTTGCAGGGACCCAGGTTCCCCCCTCGATCCTCTCCGCAGATCCTCGGTCCTGCTCTTCAACCCTCTCATCCCCCTCGGTAATCCGAGAAGTTTCCTTCTCCTTACCTCGGCCGCCATCATCACCGTCGCGCCGAGTCCTCTTCGCCGGGGGCTCCTGTGGAGAAGCTGGGGTCACCCCCGAGGTCCCAGCACCAGGGGTACTGGTGGCTGAGCCTCGGCCTCGGCCTCTTGATGTCCGACGTCTGAGGCTTAGCACCTCCCGACCCCCATGTTCTGACATCTCGCCGCTTAGTCCGGTCCTCTCGGGCGTCTCTCGGTCGATAGCCTCCCTTACGACGCCTTGGGGCTCGGAACTGCTGCCCTCGGTTCCAGAAGCGCTTCCTCTGCCTCCTCTCCCAGCTCCTCCGCCTCCTCCTCTTCCCCCTCGCCCTGCCCTCGAAACCCCTTGCTTCCTCGGTTTCTTCTTTAAATAACTGGTGTACGAGGGAACGTAACCGAGAAGCTTAGGGGCGTAACGGTCGGTGATTGGGATTGCGTAGGCGGCGTTTATCCGAGAACGGACGGCTCTCTCCCGAAGCTCCTGAACGGTGCCTTCGGCTGCAAAAAAGTTGTCAAAACTTGGAGAGATTAGTACAAGTTTATAAGAAAATGCGTTTATTAAAGCTCACTACCAAAGGGAAGCTACCGACCAGGAACTCCAATCTCAAATGGGACCATGGTGACTATGTCTATGGTCTCCCCGGGCCCGAACATGAAGTTCCCGGTGACCGAGACATAAACACTCGCCCATTCCTCGGAGTCCGGTAGGCGATCGATCAAGAACGTGTCGTTCCCTGATCTACAGGAAAGGTAGTGCCGGTTGTGGCCTCGGTTAACCCCCAGAAGGTAGACACCGAAGAGCTCCTCGATACCGAACACCAGGTTAAACTGCCTCCTCAGCTCGATGATGCTGGTAATGATTCGGTAAGAATTCACCGTGAGCTGGGAGGAGGTAAGGTTGAGGGTCCGAAGCACCCGACGCACAAACTGGTGGAGGGGAAACCTGATGCCCCCCTCGCATATGGCCATCAGGGGAAAGATTAATTCTCCTGACCGGTGCTGGAGTTTCTTTGGGTCGGTTTCTTCTAGCAACCGAACCTCAACGTCAGGAGGGATGCTATAGAGCCTCTTGAACTCGGCGTAAGCCGCGGGGTCCCCGGTGAAATATTTGTTCTTAAACGTACAGGGCCTCATCGGTCTTCGGCGCCCCTGAATTTCCTCGGGCGCATTTCCGAACGGCCCCGGCCCGTGGTCCGACGTGCTTGGGGCCTCCATCTCCCAGGGGTCAAGCGAAGTAGTCTCGCGTGGGGCTCGGTTAGGGTTGGCAGGTTCAATCTGGTCAACCGGGATTCGGTAAAATCTCCCCCTCCAAAGCTCTTGAAAGATGGCTTCTACCAAGGGATCGTCAGAACCACTGGAGCTGTCCGAGGAGAGTTCAATGACCATTCGCCCCTGCCTAAAAAAAAAAGAAAAAAAACAAGGAAAATGTGCAAAACCCGTTAGCTATATGCCTAGGGGAGAGCAGAGGGTCCTAGCGCTCGGGGCAAGATGGTCCTCAGTCCTCGGAACCTACGGGTCTCGGTCATTCTTAAGGACTCTTCCCTCCTCGGAAAGATGGCCTCGGGGGGCTACAACCTTTTTCTTTAATCTAAAGGATGAAGATAGGCCTCGGGAAGCATCTAGGCCTCGGGAAGAATATGGGCCTCGGGAAGAACAAGAACAGCAGCGGCGGGCGTCAGCGCCGCCGCACACCAGACGGTTGCAGGTGGCGTCCCCGCCCCAATGCGCTCAGAAAACGTTGGAAAACATGATGAAAGGTACTAAAACTTGAAGATTGATTAACAAAGATCAGCATACCCAAATCAGGAGAGGAGATCTGCTGCCAAAGTGCTCGAAATCGCGATCCAAAGCTTGCAAAACACGGCGGCGGCGGTTCGACGGCGTCAGAAGGTTTCAGTAACCTTCTCTCTCCAAATCTTCTGAATTTATAGTGGAGCGTACGAGGAGTCGCGCGGGAAACGAAGCGTCGCTGATCGAACCGTTGGATCTTCGACGCGTGTCTTCATCAGACGGTCAGCAATCAGAGTTCTGAACCGAGGTCAGACGCGCCGCGTACCGAGCCATTCACGCCTCAACACGTGTCTTGAAGGAACGTTTCGTACCAATCATCTGACATTTCACGTGCCGAGGCGACGCATGATGTCACTCATTTCGGCGATGACTGACGCGTGGCTCCAAGGGCAAAAGCAGGCGGCTCGGCTCTCACGACGGTCGCTCGGCTCTTCTCCAAAGCATTTCATCGGTTGAAGGCTCGGTTGCGCTAGTCCATCAGAGGAATCAACTCCCCGAAGACCAGAATGGCATTCTGGAAGTTGAGGGGCTATTGTAGGGCCCTCGGTTAGAGGCTCGGTTACCGGGCTACGAGCCCTAAACCAGCGGCTAGGGAACGGGCCAGGGTCTTCTGACTAGCCCTCCTCGGGAAGGCACCTCGGTCGCTGTCCGGGCTCCGGATGTCATCGGCTTCGGAGCGTCGGTTCATAACATGCTTCCATGCTTCCAGAAGCTTCCAGGCGGTAGCGGTTTCTGTAAGTGGGACCTATGGGGATCATGCTCCCCATGCAGCTGGCACAATCATTGAAGATCTGTCCCATGTGCTCCGTAACCACCTCGGCCCCCATGTCATATGTGACGTCATCCGAGGCGGTTACCCGAGCGTACTCACCACGCGCTAGCGTGAAGACCAAGCAAACCTAGGTCTATAAATATGAAGTGATATACACCTGAAAGAGGTACGCAATACTATCCGAACCCAAGACCTAAACGCCTTCCCTGAGATCTAACTTGATCGTCGGAGGGTCACTGGGCAACCAAAACCCTAGTGACTTGTTGCAGGTCAGGCGACGGACGAACGGAGCAGCGGAGGAAGGAACCTAACCAGACATCACAGTCAAGGTCCCGATTAATCGAACCCCTACAGTGATGGTAACCCTAACCGGGACACGCTACTCTATACTCACACTGACTCTCTCTGAGCTCTCTGCTTCCTCTCTCTACACTATACTCATCCTCTCGCCGGAGGGCCTTGCCGGGACAACCCCCGGCCAGGTCTTAGTCGTGCGTTCCCTGTGCAGGCTAGGAGAAGAAGGCTCAAGAACCATCAAACCACCAATGGAGGAGCAAGGATCTAGGATCACGGGCCACACAATAAGTTTAGTACTTTCATCCTTTAACCATTGGTTAATAAATGTTAGGGGATTTATGATCCATTGGTCCATAAAACCATATCAAGCTATAGTACTAGGTTAAATTAGTTAATTCTTTCCTAGATATGATATGTACTTATTTAATTAAAATATATGATATGTTTACATCATCCTAGGATACTATGTATTAGTATATAGTATGTAAGTACATAGGTGGCATTTTGACATAGTTTAATAGGAAATTTTGACTTAAAGGTCCAAGATGAGATCATAGGGTACATTGTCCTTTTAGTTAGTCTTTCTTTTAACCAAGGAAGGAGGAGAGAGAGAGAGAGAGAGAGAGAGAGAGAGAGAGAGAGAAAGAAAGAGAGAGAGAGAATTCGGGAGAGGGTGAGGAGAGAGAGGCCGAGAGAGATAGAGAGATAGGAGAGAGAGAGAGAGAGAGAGATATGCATGTACCTTATTGATCTTCTTCTACCAAAAACCCTAATTCTATATATATAAGTACTTGTACTTATGGAAGAAGAAAATAGAATAACATAGGCTAGATTATTAGTACTAGATTTTCTTACAAAATCTTCTTACAAACTATTAGTTTACTCTTACTCTTTCAACCCTTGTCCTTTCTTCATTAGGTGTCCAAGAGAGAGAGAGAGAGAGTGTGGCCGAGAGAGAGGGAGAGAGAGAGAGAGTGGCTGGTTGAGAGAGGGAGAGAGAGAGAGTGATGTGTGTGACTAGTGTACTCACCATATTTTCCTACATCATCTTATTGCATCACCATGTACCACCATATCTAGGGTTTCTTACTCTTTCACTCCAAAGGACTACCAAATCCCTTTTTCTTATTCTTTCCAAGGACTTGATTGGACCAAAACCCCATTTGAATAGATTAAACCTTGTCCTAGGTTAGAAGAAAGAACAAGGAAAATCCATTAGTCTTTCAAACCTTTGTACCTTCTTTGGACCAAAGGGAAGGAGAGAGAGAGAGGGAGAGGGAGAGGGAGAGAGAGAGAGAGAGCCGAGAGAGATGGGAGAGAGAGAGGCCGGGAGAGAGGGAGAGAGAGATTTGTGTGATGTGTGCAAGTGTACAATAAGCCTAGTCATGTCCTTTAGCTCCACACCTCATCCAATCTAAGGACAATCAAATCTAGTCAATCTATGATCCATTGGATAACAAATGTTAGGGGAAATATTGTCTCATGGATAATAGACCAACTTGGCCTAAAAATAGCAAGCCATTTCAAGCCTTTGAACTCACACCTTCAAGCATTGCTCCAACTTCTCTCTAGAAAGTCTAGTGTTCTTGATGTTCTTGTTGTTCTTGCTTAGTTCATAGCTTGTTCTTGAAGTTCTTCAAGAAACTCTTCTAGTGCCGCCACTAAGCCACCACTCCACCACCCTACCGATCCAAAAGTGTTAGTAGTATTAGTCAAGATCAAGTTTCGAGAGAAACCTTTCTCTTTCGAAGCTAGCTAAGCCATTCCTAAGCCGTTACTCCGTCCGACGTACTATTTTCCTAATCCGTAGCCGACTACCGCCAAGAAGAACGGTAGATATTCTATATCTACTTTTCTCTACGTATATGTAGAATAATCCTTACGTATAGTATAGTTTCCTATGATTCTCAAAGATCTAAGTATAGCGTATTGCATGCGTATTTCGAAATGATAGTGAATTATTCTAAACCTTTGAAATCTCGAGCATACGTAGATTATACGAGCTACTTTCCCTAAGCATGATTAGATATGTTTAGAAGTTGTTATCTTGATTAACCATGGCATGAATAGCTTAACGTTAGAACACTCAATAAACATATGCTGTGTTGAACTTAAGAAAGCATGATTATGTGATTACTTGACTACTTGTTGTTGATAAAGCATAAGTGATTTATCACTCCAAAGGTGTCCGTCCATGTGGCACTATGCTTAACCTTGTGTGATTAAATATGAGTATGATGATGTGACAAAATGAGCATGCTATCTAATATAGAGTTAAATGATCTTGCTAGTTTAGTTTCAAGATTTCCTAAAGTCTGAAAGAATTACCGCGGAGTCATTGCATGCAACGAGAAACGAAAACCGAGAAAGTAGAAACATGACACCTAGGGTGTGGTTGATATGGATAAAAGGAAAGATGGGATTAACCTGCAGAAAATATTTTGAAATTACATAATGACCGGACTTGGTAGTCATTGTGTAAGTGTTTCGAAAACCGTAATGTAGCCAGACTTGGTAGCTCATTGCGAAGATTTCCAATGGGGCCGGACATGTGTAGACACCTCCCAAGCGGGGCATCGCCATACAGATTGATCACGTTGTGTTTGCTCGATTGGTTGCTCACTTCATAAACCAAAATCATGGACATTCCCATGGCTAGGAACATCGCCACATGATAATGGTTATCATCAAATAGAGTCACCACCTAGTTTATTAAAACTAGGAAAACAGATAGAGATTCTGGATATGGGAGCCAAAAGTACAATAAGGGGAAGGTGTTAGGCACCCCTCTTTGCCCAGTCGTGAGACTGGCCCATAATCGTTCAACATAAGACATGTAGATGCTTTGTTTAATTCTAACACATAGTCTGTTTAATTATTCCTTTAAACAGTAAGCAAAGTGAGCTAGTGCGATAATTGAAGCATGCATTAGAAAAGCAGAAAGGCAAACAAAATGTCCCAGGGAAATGGATCCCGCGGCCGGTGAATGGATGTCACGGCCGAGGGATCCACCTGGTTTGATATACCGGCCGAGGGATCGAAGCCCCGGTCGGTGTTCTTCCTCACACCAGACAGAAAGATTAACAGTTAATCAAAACGTTACGATTAGTAAGAAGGGATAGTAAATAAAGCAAACCAGAGGCCGTTGGGCCTCACCACCTTGATCCCTCAGTTGCTTGATTGCTTTGGATTGGACGTGATTGATTGATTGCTTGATCGAGAACCCTGGGTTTAGGGTTTGAACTTCGGGGTTTGATCGCCGGATTGACGGCTACCTTCGGGAGGTTAGGGCTTTTGAAGTATGGGATTGAGGGAGTATTTCTGCAGAGTTTCGTGGCTTGATTGAGTGTGTAAGTATATCAATTTCCGTGTGTTTATTTCAGAGCCCAAAGCCTCCTTTATATAGGCATAGGGATGACTCACTCCGGCCAATCAAATCACGAGATGGCAATTGCAATTGCAATGCATCTCTAACTCTACGTCGTAATCTCTGATCGTAGCCCGAACGCATCGGAAAGGTAGTGTAGTTGGATCAAACCAAACATCTGACAGAACGTTCGAGAGTCTGGAAAAAGGTCGATCTGGCGGCCGAGTAATAGATCACGCGGCCGAGGAATGGATGTCTCGGCCGAAGGATAGATCTTGCGGCCGAGGAATTGATCTCTCAGGGAGATTTTGCTGGCAACAGGTTGCTCGGGTGAGGGATTGATGTTATGGCCGTTAGATCGATGTTATGGCCGTCAGATGGATTCTCCTAGGCTTCTGTATTTCTGTCTGAAAGGCTGTATGGCTTTGAATTGGGTCCTCTAAGTGGCTCAAAGTTCTCACCGAAAGTCCTAAGGTTCTCAAGGAGGCAATCAGCAATCACTGTATCCATTTCATCATCGGGATTGTCCCAAGGTGGGACTTGAAATAATCGTTAGGCCAAATTGGGGTGTCTACGATGCCCCTCTTTGACTGAACTCAGACGGATCGCGAGACATGTTTGAGTAAGAGTCAAAGCTGTAAAAAGCAACTCAATTTGGTCCAACCACTATTCCAAGGGGTTTTCGAAAAAGGTTTTGTTATGGTCGGGCCGGGAGGCTGCCTACGTATTCCACAAGGGAAATTCAGACCAATCGTAGTTCGGGCAATAAAGAAAAGTAAAAAGTTTGGAGGGTTAGAGACAGAAGACGTACCTTAGGGCTTAAAAAGCCGTAGTGTGACGTACCTAGACTGAGCCAGGGTTTTGGCGAAGAGTAGCTGAAGGAGCGCAGGGCTACCGGGAGAGCTTTTGCGAAGAGCTTCCTTAGTTATTTTGGGGTAGATCAGTACACTGCAGGTGCATTTGCTTTTCTTGATCATCCTTACTTTGACTGAAAGGAGCTCGGTAGAGTAGCTTATCCTTGCGAATGAGCTGGAAGGGATTGATGTAATTGGGGTGGAATCCAAACCATCTGCTGGAGATGAGTTGGACGCCGGTTTGTTTTTGAGATGTGAGGGGCGCAGGGCCAGTAACTGGAGCACGGAGCTTTTGGAGATGAGGGAACCGAGGCACGGAGCCGGTTGTAGTCATAAGGCAAGAGCCTGAGGAGTGTGACAAAATCGAGGCGTGGAGCCTGTTGCAATCTCGAGGCGAAGGCCTGAGGAGATTGGATAGGACCGAAGCGCGGAGCTGGTATTGATCATAAGGCGAAAGCCTGAGGTGTCGGAGCTTTGAGCTTGATAGGACCAAAGCGCGGAGCTGGTATTGATCACAAGGCAAGAGCCTGAGGTGATTAGATTGAGGCGTGGAGCCTGCTGTGGTTTATGAGGCAAGGGCCTGAGGTGAGCTTAGAGCTTGATGGGACCGAAGCGCGGAGCTGGTGTTGATCAGGATGAGAACCTTTGGTGTCAGAGCTTTGAGCTTGACGTGATGAACCGAAGCGCGGAGCTGGTATAAGGCAAGAGCCTGAAGTGAAGGAACTGAGGCATGGAGCCTGAAGTGATTGAGGCGTGGAGCCTGGATGCAGTCTTGAGGCGAGGGCCTGAGTTGTCGGAGCTTAGAGCTTGACGCGATATGAACCGAAGCATAGAGCTGGTTGCATTCTGATGGTCTGTGCACGGAGCTTTCTCATCACTAGTGTTGGCGTGGAGCCAAAGGATCGAGGCGTTGGGCCGATCAATAAAACCGAGGCATAGAGCCGGTTGATTGCAGGGTTGACCTGTTTCATGAGAGATATGCAGAGTGTATATGTGTGATGACGATTTGTTAGATGTGAACAAATATGATGCAGACTCGATGTGAAAATGTTGATGCAATATATGCACGGGCCCGTGCGTGTGTGTTTGTTTTAAGCTTAGAGCTTCTATCAAGTTCCGGACTTGAGCATTCAGAGCGTAGAGCTCGAGCATTCGGACGGCAGAATCCAAGCATTCAAAGTACAGGCTTTGAGCGTCCAATACGCAGTGGTTGGGCATCCAAGCGTAGAGCTTGAGCATTCAAGTGTATAACTTGAGCATCCAGTACACAGTGGTTGGGCATCCAAGCGTAGAGCTTGAGCATTCAAAAATGTTAGATTTTTGAGCATTCAGGCGTAGAGCCTGAGAATAGATGTCTTGATTGTTGGGGCGGCTTAGAGCCTGTTGCTTGTTTACGGCTTCGAGCCAGTTGAGATAGTGGGCTTTGAGCCGCTGAGTTGGTTGTTACAGCTTCGAGCCAGTTGAGATAGCGGGCGTAGAGCCGCTTTGGTGAGATAACGGGCGTAGAGCCTGTTGTTATGATAGCGAGCATAAAGCTGCTGAGCCGAAGGCTTGGAGCCGCTGAGATGGTAGACATAGGCTTTGAGCCTGTTGAGATAATGGGCTTCGAGCCGCTGAGATTGTGATAGCGAGCGTAGAGCTGCTGAATAAGTACAGGCGTAGAGCCTATCGATAATGGGCCTCGAGCCACTGAGTTGATTGCTATGGCTTCGAGCCAGTTGAAACGGTGGGCTTGGAGCCGCTGAGATGGTAGACATAGGCTTTGAGCTTGTTGAGATAATGGGCTTTGAGCCGCTGAGTTGTGATAACGGGCGTAGAGCCTGTTGCTGTGATAGTGAGCATAGAGCTGCTGATTCGAGGGCTTCGAGCCGCTGGGTGATAGTAGACATAGGCTTTGAGCCTGTTGAGATAAATGGGCTTCGAGCCGCTGAGATTGTGATAGCGAGCGTAGAGCTGCTGAATAAGTACAGGCGTAGAGCCTGTCGATAATGGGCCTCGAGCCGCTGAGTTGATTGCTATGGCTTCGAGCCAGTTGAAACGGTGGGCTTGCAGCCGCTGAGATGGTAGACATAGGCTTTGAGCCACTGAGTTGTGATAAAGGGCGTAGAGCCTGTCGATAATGGGCTTGGAGCCGCTAAGTGAGTTGCTATGGCTTTGAGCCTGTTGAGTAAGTTGGCGGCGATATGGTTGCTGGAGTGGCAAGCATCGAACTGCTGTATGAGTTGATGTGAATGATCATAGGCACGGAGCCGTTGAGTTGTTGATGGTTGTACGGTCACTGGAATGGCAAGCGTAGGGCCGCTGATAGTGATTGGGCTTTAGAACCACCAGGTGTTCTGACTTGTTTTGGCCAGCAGTTTGTGGAGAGAGAGAGACCTTCGATGCTTGGGTATGCCCCCAAGGCTAATTATACTGTGTTGGCTCGGGGATGCCCCCAAGGCTACTTGGTTGGTTGAGGATTCGAATTGATGCACTGAGCATGATCTGAAATCGATTGGGAGGCCAGGAGATCGATCTCCCGGCCGAATGATTGATGTAACGGCCGAGGAAACGATGTCTCGGCCGCTTAATCGATTCATTTCCAGGGGCCTATAAAAGGCCTCGGCCTCAGCCGTTCGTTTCACTTTCCTTTCTTCCCTCTCCATTCCTTCCATCCGAGGCTTCGACCGAAGACCCCCCCCCCCCCCCCCCCCCCCCTCCACTTCTCCTTGTTTCCGACAGCTCCGGGCCGTGGGTGATATGCTGACGCGGCTAGTGTGCGCGGAGGGAGACCGCGTTTGCTTTTGGTCCTGTCTTGACGCTTGATTATGGATCCTCGCATGGGTATGCTTGATTAGGGGCCCTCGCATGGGTGACTTGCTTCCGTGACGTGGAACTCCTGGCGTGGCGGTGGTACGCGGTGTGGTGGTTTTTCTGGGCCATGTGGTGTCCCTTCTGCACCATAGTACTCCTTTGGTATACATCGCCCCAGGGGTTCCCTCTTCTTTTTTTGCAGCTGGTCTCTTTTGTTCGGACCACCAGAGGGTTCGACATCCTCTTCTGCTTCCTCTTTTTGTTTCTTTCTTTGTTTCTCTTCCTGCATAGGTTAGTTCGACAGGAAATCAATGTATAGTTTGTTTTAGGAAACGTGGGGTGATCCACCTTGTGATGTAAAAAGCTTTCGTTATATGAAACAAAAACCTTCTTGCTCTGCTTTATGATTGTATATGTTGTTCTTACGTTGTTTGCGTGTGATATTCTCGTTAATCCAACGAAACGAACTGAACCGTGGGAACAGTCTGTAAAATAGCCGTTCTGGCGGCCGACCAAATGATTACGCGGCCGAAACTTCGATCTGGCGGCCGAAGGATCGTTTTGTTTGCCTAGGTTTGACTTGCAGGTCAACCCTATTATCTACGGGCCGATGGATTGATCCCACAGCCGTCTTGTCGAAGTACCGGCCGAGAGACCAACTAAATTTCCGAGGATTAAGAATCCGATTCCGATTCGAACTAAGACTCGACCTAGCCCTATAAGTACGCGTTCTACGAACCCGATAGCATTGTCAGCAGCAATTTCTTTGCACATGGCACAACCAATCCTCGATCAGTGGTTGGATTCCTTTAATGGCCTTGACCGTCTGCACTTTAAATCCTTTGGCATGGACTTCCTCTTTTCCCTTCGTCACATTCCCGTGAATTTTGCCTTCCTTAGGGCAGCCGCTAGTTTATGGGACCCTGATTTTCACGTCTTTCGCTTTAAGAGAGAGGAGTTATGTCCTACTATCGAGGAATTTGCGGCCATTATGGGCCATTCAGATAGGGAAGGTTTTGTTGCCCCTAATCCCTTGTTCAACCGGGGTGATCTCCTGAAGGATTTACTCCAAGTTCAGAAACATGAAGTTAAATTCTTCCTAATGAAAGGAAGGCTGGAGATTTTGCAACTTATTCAGCGTTTCGGTACAGCTGAGGCCCATCGCCAAGTTTCCCTACAGAAGTTGTGCTTTCATGCATTGTGCATTTGTCTCCTTCATTACTACTTGCTTGGCCCTTCCTCTGGTCATGCTGATCCTATATTGCTTAACCTTGCTCAACAAATTGGAAACCGTGTGGGTTTTGCTGGCTTAGTGTTGGCAGAGACCTTGATGGGTCTAGATGTGATGAAGGGTAGTCCTACAGCCCAGTTCTCAGGCAGTCCCTTGCTATTACAGGTTCGCTCTCTTATTTGTTTCATTTGTCAAATTTATCCTTTCACTCATCACTCTTTTGTTTTGACTCACATGCTCTCTCAGCTCACAATTTTCTCTTTTTCTCTAGGTATGGTTGTTTGAGAAGCTAAAAGTGTGGGATGCACCGGGGCGACTTCCTTACAATCCAGACCAGTGTACGGAGCGTCACATGATTAAACAGTTCCCAACTGAGGCTGCTTGGAAAGCGTGGATGAAGACTTGCAGAGGTGATTGGATTCAATGGGTTTGCCCCTGGTATGGTATCGAGAGCATGACCGCGAGTACCATGAACCACTTTGGTGTAGCAGTGATTGGCATTACTCGAGTCGTTTTCTACTTCCCTGCTCGCTTTCAAAGGCAGTTTGGGGCTAAACAAGCCGCAATCTTGGGTGACCCCGAGTACACCGCCTCTAAGATCCATGATGCCAACTTCCGTCGCAATATGCTGCGTCTTTGGCCAAATAGAGTGATGCAAGAGGTTGCTGAGAGCTTCGTTGCCAAGCTATCGGGTTCTTACAAACGCTGGTTGAAGAAAAACCTTTTGGAGGATAGAAGTACAAAGAGAAGGAAGACCTAGAGATCGATGCTTTGCTTATGTTTTTCAAAAGATGTTTGCTTGATTCTAGCTTTCATGGATTAAGAATTGTTTAGGCTTGCTTTGTCCTTTCTCTTTGGAAATAATAAAACATTTGATCGTTTTATTCGAAAATGTTATTGTCATGATTTGATAGCGAACATGCTTTAGGATAGACCTAGAAATTTTGGAAGTGATGATGATAGCAGTGGCCGAATCTCAAACTTAGAGATTGCCTACGTATCCCATGGAGTGAATCAGGCCATAAACGTAGTTCCAACAAAGGGGATTTGTTTTGTTTTTAGTTAGGGTCCACTCGGGTATTTTTCTCTCCTTTTGTGCTCTAAATTTTGCCTAAAAACCGCCCTTGCGGGTTTTCGGTCTAGCGAGCGTTTTATTTATGCCTTAGTTTTTGCCTAAGCCGCCCTTGCGGGTTTTCGACCTAGCAGGCTGCTCTAATTTTTGCTTGGATCCGCCCACCCTTGTGGTTTTCGGTCCAACGAGCATCTCTCATGGGTAATACTTCCTTAGCTTGTCAACGTTGACTGGCGCTGCGAATTCCATTCCATCCAAGTCTGCAATGTATGCTGCTCCTCCAGAAAGTATGCGTTTGATAAGGTAGGGGCCTCCCCAGTTTGGTCTAAACTTACCCCTTGGGTCCGAGACGTGGCGACGAATCGCTTTGAGCACCATGTCTCCTACCTTGATATCCCTAGGTTTCACCTTTTTGTTGAATGCTCGTACGATGCGGCGTTGATACCCTTGTACATGGTATAAGGCTCTCAGTCTCCTTTCGTCTAGTAGTGCCAGCTCATCGTAGCGGTTCTGAACCCAGTCTTCTTCAATCATTCCAGTCTCAGCTAGAACTCTCAATGAAGGTAACTCCAGTTCGATAGGCAAGACAGCTTCCATTCCATAGACCAGAGAGTAGGGAGTGGCCCCAGTTGAAGTCCTTTCAGTTGTTCGATATCCCCATAGTGCCAGAGGTAGCATTTCCGGCCAGTCTGTGTAGGTGTCGGTAGTCTTCCGCAGAATCCTCTTGACATTCTTGTTTGCAGCCTCAACTGCTCCATTAGTTTGAGGTCGGTAAGTAGATGACCGATGATTTTGTATCCCAAATTCAGCGAAAAGCTTCTTTGTCGCCCCCTTGAAGTGCGATCCATTGTCACAGACGATCTCGTGAGGTACACCATATCGATAGATGATATTAGTGCGAATAAATTTGGCCACATGAGTGGCTTTGAGAGTAGCATAAAAGGCTGCTTCCACCCACTTGGTGAAATAGTCGATAGCCACCAGGATGAACTGATGTTTATATTTCCCCTTTGGATTTATACTCCCAATAACGTCTATCCCCCAGGTGGAGAATGGCCAGGGGGATGTCATGCTGTACAGCTCTGTAGGGGGAATACGCATACGATCAGCGTGAGTTTGGCATTTGTAACATCGGCGGACATAATCAGCGCAGTCGGCTTCCATTGTAGTCCAGTAATATCCCTGACGCAGGATCTTCTTTGCCATCGTTGCCCCATTCATGTGTGGCCCACAAATTCCTTCATGTATTTCCTCCATTACCTTGTGGCTGTCCTCCGTTGTGACGCAAAGTTGACTTGGAACCAAGTGTGCCCTTTGGTATAATGCTCCTCCACAGATTACAAATCGGGCGGCAAACTTCCACAGAGCCGTTTTGTCCTTCGAGGTGGCCTTAGATGGGTATTCTCCTTTTTCCAGGAATTCCTTCACGTCTTCGTACCATGGCTTGCCATCGTCTTCACCTTCCTCGGTAAAGGTACACTCACATGCTGGTTTAACCTTTTGTTCGATCATGAGAGGCCGCATTGTGAATCCCAGGGGTATTTCGACCATAGACGCCAATGTCGCCAGTGCATCTACAAATCTATTGCTCACTCGAGGAGTGTGTGTGAAGATAACAGAATCGAATTGTGGAATTAGATCTTCCAGCACAGAGTGATATAGCTTCAGTGTATCCTCCTTAACCTTCCAGTCTCCTCTTGCTTGAGATACCACTAGATTTGAATCCCCAGTGACTTCTATCCTTTTTGCTCCTAGCTCCAGGGCTGCCTCCATTCCAGCAATACAAGCCTCATATTCAGCTTGGTTGTTAGTGACTTCAAACCTTAGCTTATATGACAAAGGGATGTGAGAGTTGTTTGGGGAAACTAGCAATACCCCTATGCCATACCCACATTGGTTTGATGCTCCATCAAAGTAAAGTTGCCAGGTGTCGTCTAAGAGACATAAGATATCCTCGTCGGGAAACATGAAGTCCTCTGCCTCGGCCTCTGTCACAGGGTGATCCGCCAAGAATTCTGCCACAGCCCTTCCTTTTACTAATTTCCTTGTCATGTATTTGAGGTCGAACTCCGCTAGCAGCAATAACCACCTAGCTAGCTTTCCGATAAGTGCTGGCTTTTCGAAAAGATACTTGATTGGGTCTAAACGAGAGATCAGCACCACCGGATGTGCTAACAGGTAGTGTCTCAGTTTCTTTGTGGCCCATACTAGCCCCCAACAGGTTTTCTCGAGGGGAGTGTACCTTGTCTCATAATCCATCATTTTCTTGCTGAGGTAGTATATGGCGCACTCTACCTTGGCGTCGTTTTCTTGCGCTAGCATACATCCCATGGACGTGTCTGTTACTGAGAGATACAGAATCAATGGCTTCCCAGGGATGGGTGGCGATAGTACAGGTGGATTCTGAAGGTATTCCTTGATTGCCTCGAACGCTTGCTGACAGTCTTGGCTCCATTCAAAATCCGTACCTTTCTTTAGTAGCTTAAAAAGAGGTTCACAGGTGGTTGTGAGCTTGGAAATGAACCTGCTGATGAACTGTACCTTCCCTAAGAAGCTCCTTACTTCCTTCTCTGTCCTAGGCGGTGATATTTCCATGATAGCTTGTATTTTGGAAGGATCTACTTCGATTCCTCTTTGAGTGATGAGGAAACCCAACATCTTTCCAGCTGTTACCCCAAAAGTGCATTTTTGAGGGTTAAGACGCAGCTTATAATTCCTAATCCTCTCAAAGAACTTTTGGAGTGCTCCATAGTGTCCTTCCCTTTCCTTTGATTTGACTATCATATCGTCGACATACACCTCGACCTCTTTGTGCATCATGTCGTGCAGCAGTGTTGTGGCCATCCTCTGGTAAGTGGCTCCAGCATTCTTCAACCCAAACGGCATTACTCGGTAGCAGTAGGTTCCCCAAGGCGTAGTGAAGGTGGTTTTCTCTCTATCCTCAGGAGACATAAGAATTTGGTTATACCCAGAAAATCCGTCCATGAAAGATAGCAATGCATGGCCTGCGGTGTTATCTACTAGCTCGTCTATGTGAGGTAATGGGAAGTCATCTTTCGGACTGGCTTTGTTGAGATCTCGGAAATCTACACAGACCCTGATTCCTCCAGTTTTCTTTGGTACGGGAACGATGTTTGCTACCCATTGTGGATATTCGGTGACTATGAGAAAACCGGCGTTGATTTGCTTAGTGACTTCTTCTTTTATCTTTAGGACCCAATCAGGGCGCATACATCTCAGTTTTTGCTTAACTGGTTTTGCATCAGAATGAAGGGGAATTTTATGTTGAACAATTTCAGGGTCTATTCCAGGCATGTCCTCATAAGACCAGGCAAAAACATCTTTGTATTCTTTTAGCAAAAGGATTAGTTTTTCACTTTCCTGAGGGGATAGTGCGGCACCTATTTTAACCATTTTGGGCTCGTTTATAGAGCCTATGTTTGCTATGATTATTTCCTCAGAAAAAGGTTTAGCGTGCCTTTCCTCTTCTCTCTCGATGAATTCTAGAATTTCTTTTGGAATTTCTTCCTCAAAATTTGGTTTGTCGGAATCCACACAATTGATCATAGGCAAAGTGAAATACTCTAAATCTTCCTTCTCATTGCTAAGTTTATCAAAAGACATTTCGGAGTCAAACTCAAAGTAAATGCTATGCCTTGGTACTTTGACCAGGTTTTCCTCACTAGACTTAGTAGTTTCAAAGGATGAAAAGCTTGACTCGGACTGAGTCGACTCGGAGTCGAAATTGGAATCAGAACTAAGATCAGAATTAGCGCTTTTCATTTTGTATTTTAGAGTGTGTTCCACGGTCCAGTTAGGGTAAGCCCCTTTTTCAGCATCCACAATCAGCTCAGAGCAGTCTTTTTCATCACCAAGGTCGATCACCAGTACTTCACTGTCACCTTGATTCGCACTTTCATCATTGTCACCCTGCAAGTCTTGGAGGGCCATTTGATTTGCTATTGCTGTTATTTCCTCCAATTGAGCTTCAACCTCGGTTTCGTTGCTGTTGTCGACCCGTCGTGTGCCAACAAAGCCCCACCAATTACCAAAGCTGTCTATGATGGGGTGGATCACCCTTATTTCATTGTTGGTGACCCCCTCATCAAAGAGCAGGTTTAGTGATATTTCGTCTAGTGGGTCATTGTCGACAGCCTCTTCTTCCTTTGCCTCTTCAGTCTCGAGGTTGTTGACCTCGTCTATTGGCCAATAATCATCGGTAGGTGCATAAGGGTCATAAAAGTAGATTGGAACCCTGCGGAGCCCTTCTTCTTCAATCAGGTCTTCTACCTCTTCCTTATAAACTGTTCCAGCGAACATGACATGGTTGTCTTCAATGATAGCCACCATAGGCTTTGGTTGATTTACTGGAGTGATGTATTCAGAGGGGTTGAAATCTTCAACAGCAAAGTGGAGCGGGCCAGACAGCTTGGTGACAACTTGAAAGTGCGAATCAGACGTGAACAATGATGCAGTCATTTTTCCTGAAAAAGGTTTTTGCTTTAGTTAGATTGATTAATCTTACCTACTGTTTATTTGACTTAGAGAGATTCCTAAGGTTTAACCTGCAAAAGAGAAACTTTACAACATACACATATACAATGGGTGTGAGGAAGAACTTGGAAATAAAATGCAAGCAGGTTCCTAGCCTGTAGGTTCCTGTCTTAGTTTGATAAGTTCTATGGCTTTCTAAAACATGCGAGGTTTTGGTAGTCTCAGGGTGCTCCGTTGTCAAAGGGCACCAATCCTCTCACCAGCCCATTATAGGCGGTGATTGGGTGATTTCCTTTTTGATATACCACTAGGTACGAGTGACGGTGGAGTTTGCTGGAACCCCCAACATAGCCCGTGTCATGCCGGGATATCAGGTGAACTCAACGGGTTGCCCGCTCGATGCATATGATAATTGAATTAGACAAGGCATGTATTAGTCTTATGTTGAACTTTTTGGTTATGGCTCTCATATCCCCAGCAGAGTCACCAAAAACTGTAGACACCTCCCAAGCGGGGCATCGCCATACAGATTGATCACGTTGTGTTTGCTCGATTGGTTGCTCACTTCATAAACCAAAATCATGGACATTCCCATGGCTAGGAACATCGCCACATGATAATGGTTATCATCAAATAGAGTCGCCACCTAGTTTATTAAAACTAGGAAAACAGATAGAGATTCTGGATACGGGAGCCAAAAGTACAATAAGGGGAAGGTGTTAGGCACCCCTCTTTGCCCAGTCGTGAGACTGGCCCATAATCATTCAACATAAGACATGTAGATGCTTTGTTTAATTCTAACACATAGTCTGTTTAATTATTCCTTTAAACAGTAAGCAAAGTGAGCCAGTGCGATAATTGAAGCATGCATTAGAAAAGCAGAAAGGCAAACAAAATGTCCCAGGGAAATGGATCCCGCGGCTGGTGAATGGATGTCACGGTCGAGGGATCCACCTGGTTTGATATACCGGCCGAGGGA
>CM036313.1:28593315-28598315 GCA_020567845.1 Rhododendron henanense subsp. lingbaoense
ATCAATGCCATCATCAATATGATCTTGGCAAAACTCTCCAAAAACTCTTGTTTAGTCACCATCTTGTGGGATTTTCGCAATGTCAGTTTTCTATCTTTTTTTATTTTTATTTTTACATGTTTTTAAGTTTTAATTTAAACATTTTGTATTGTAGATGCCTCATTTTTCAACCCAATATAGTTACATAATTATTGTGTAGCTTGTTTATAATTTTTCGTGATTTTTTCATGCTTTTTTTGTATTAGTTGTATTTTTTTTTATTTTTTTATAATATTTATATATTTAATTTTTGTTTAATTAATATAAAATTATTCTTTCGGCAAAAAATTCTGAATTTTTTTGTGGAGTTGCTCCATATTTTTGTGAAGATGTTCCAATTCAAAGTTCATGAAACAAAGTTGTGATGCTAAAAAAAAAGGCCATTATGACTGTTCGGACATAATCATGTTCCTTCCTGCCACAAGGGCAAAAGCTAATTTTGCTACTATAGGGAGGGGTGGTCTCCCTCCCTTGGGGAAGCCGTGGCCACCCGATGCCGGGTGCCATGGCACGTTGCTATCGAGACCCCTCGGGCAATTCTTGGCCTTTTGGCCTTGGTTGCTCGTTGAAACACAACCCGTCGGTAATGCTCGGAAAAAAGACCAAAATGCCCCTGAAATGAAATGCTATTCTAAGCCGGCCCCCAAGGCAAAGCACAGCTCTATCGGGCAAAGCAAGCCTCTATCGGGCAAAGCAAGACTCTAACGGGCAATTCTTGGCCGTTTGGCCTCTGACACCCTTGGAATCACATCCCGTCGGTAATGCTCGAAAAATAGACCAAAATTCCCATGAAATGGTAGGCAAAGCATGACTCTATCAAGCAAAAACTAGATTTCCTTCGCCTTGTGGCCTCGCTTACTCATGACCCATCGGTAATGCCCGGAAAGAACACCGAAAGGCCCTTGAAATGGCATGCTACTATAATTGGTTTTGGCAAGGCGAAACTAGATTTTCTTTGCCGTTTGGGCTAGGCTGTGCCAATCTTTATCGTCCACCGCCTAGCTGTCCAAGTGTTTACATAGTGCCATAGTGCCACCCCGTGACGCGCCCGCTCACTTGGGTTTTTGATATACCATGTATAGAAAAAATTAATAATATAATCCTATATCAAAGACCCACGCACGCGCGCGCGGCACGGCACGGCACTTAGGCACTTTGGAACTTGGACCCTTGGAAACACTTGGGCAAACACTTGGGCGTATGCCAAGACGATGGTCCAGACAAGGGGTGGCCAAGGCATGGCAAGCTGATTGCTTGTCATCGGGCAAGGCAATGCATTGCCCACGGCATGCCAAGACCAAGGGTGGACAAGGCATGACTCACGGCATGCCAAAAGAAGGGGTGGCCAAGGCATGGCAAGCCGATTGCATCTCACCGGGCAAGGCAATGCATTGTTCACGGCATGCCAAGACCAAGGGTGGCCAAGGCATGACTCACGGCATGCCAAAAGAAGGGGTGGCCAAGGCATGGCAAGCCGATTGCATGTCACCGGGCAAGGCAATGCATTGCTCACGGCATTCCAAGACCAAAGGTGGCCAAGGCATGACAGGCATGGCAAGCCGATTGCTTGTCACCGGGCAAGGCAATGCATTGCTCATGGCATGCCAAGACCAAGGGTGGCCAAGGCATGGCAAGCAAGTTGATGGGTGCCTAGTCGTCGGGTAACGCTCGGTATCGGCAACCAAGTTGCTGGGTAACGGCTAAAAATTTGCTTAGTACCGGCTAAAAAGTAGCTTCTCACCGAGCAAATCAATGCAAGCATCAAAGTGATCTTGGCAAAACTCTCCAAAAACTCTTGTTTAGTCACCATCTTGTGGGATTTTTGCAATGTTAGTTTTCTATCTTTTTTTATTTTTATTTTTACATGTTTTTAAGTTTTAAGTTAAACATTTTGTATTGTAGATGCCTCATTTTTCAACCCAATATAGTTACATAATTATTGTGTAGCTTGTTTATAATTTTTCGTGATTTTTTCATGCTTTTTTTTGGTATTTTTGGTATTTTTTGGTATTTTTTTTATAATATTTATATATTTAATTTTTGTTATTCTTTCGGCAAAAAATTCTGAATTTTTTTGTGGAGTTGCTCCATATTTTTGTGAAGATGTTCCAATTCAAAGTTCATGAAACAAAGTTGTGATGCTAAAAAAAAAAGGCCATTATGACTGTTCGGACATAATCAGTTCCTTCCTGCCACAAGGGCAAATGCTAATTTTGCTACTATGGGGGGGGTGGTCTCCCTCCCTTGGGGAAGCCGTGGCCACCCGATGCCGGGTGCCATGTCACGTTGCTATCGAGACCCCTCGGGCAATTCTTGGCCTTTTGGCCTTGGTTGCTCGTTGAAACACGACCCGTCGGTAATGCTCGAAAAAAAGACCAAAATGCCCCTGAAACAAAATGCTATTATAAGCCGTCCCGTAAGGCAAAGCACGGCTCTATCGGGCAAAGCAAGACTCTATCGGGCAATTCTTGGCCGTTTGGCCTCTGATACCCCTGGAATCACATCACGTCAGTAATGCTCGGAAAAAAGACCGAAATACCCCTGAGGAGATTTTTTTATTTTTACCGGTCCAGCTAGGCAAAGAATGACTCTATCGGGCAAAGAAACACTCCGTCGGGCAATTGTTGGCCGTTTAGCCTTGGAAACCCATGAAAAGATGACCCGTCGGTAACAATCGAAAAAAGTGCCCGTGTAATGGCATGCCCTATAAAATACAGGGCAAGGCAAAGCAAAGCACGACTCTAACGGGCAGAAATAAGAATTCCATGGCCGTTTGGTCTCAAATGCTCGTGCTTTCACGTCCCATCGGTAATGCTTGCAGACTCACATCCTCCATGATGCATTGGTGTTCCCATCGGGGGATGCCTCCTTGCTGAGAGGTAAGCTCGTTGCCCAGGTGATGAGCGCCGGCCGACGGATCTCTGTTCGCTATGGCACTTTCCCGATGATGCATGGCTTCCCGCATGGCAAAACGTACCTGGCTAATGGTCTTTGAATCTTAATGCCAGGGCTTGTAGCCCCGGGGACGCCTCCTTGTTGAGGGGTCAACTTGTTGCCTAGGCGATGAGCGCCGGCTGATGGTTCTCTGTCGGCTATGGCACCATCCCGATGACGCATTGGTGTCCCCGCAAGGAAAAGTGTAACTGGCTAATGGTCTTAGATTCCTAATGCCACGGTGCGCAGCCCAGGGGATGCCTCCTTGTTGAGGGAGAAGCTTGTCGCCAAGACGGCGAGCGCCGGTTGACGGTTATCCGTTGGCTATGGCACTGTCCCTTCATTGTTAACCTTCTTCCTCCATGATGCATTGGTGTTCCTTACGGGGGATGCCTCCTTGCTGAGAGGTAAGCTCGTTGCCTTGGTGGAGAGCGCCAGCCGATGGATATCCGTTGGCTATGGCACAATCCCAATAATGCATTGGTGTCCCCGCACGGAAAAGCGTAACTGGCTAACGGTCTTTGATTCCTAATGCCATGTTGCGTAGCCCAGGGGATGCCTCCTTGTGGAGGGAGAAGCTTGTCGCCTAGGTGGCGAGCGCCGGTCGACGGTTCTCTGTTGGCTATGGCACTGTCCCTTCGGAAAATTACCTCGATGATGCATTGGTGTTGAAACCCTTTGGGGCAGGCGCACCCTTGCGGAGAGGTAAACCAGTTGCTGCTCGGACGTGAAGTCAAATGCTTTATAAAATCATTGTTCATTTAAACACCAAAAATGAATTTGCAAAAATCTTTCTCGATGACGCATTGGCGTTTCCTTCGGGGAATGACTCCTTGCTGATGGGTAAGCGAAAATGAATTTTAAAAAATCTTCCTCGACGATGCATTGGCATTTCCTTCATGGAATGCCTCCTTGCTGAGGGATAAGCACGTCGTCTTAGGCGTTGTGCGCCGGTTGATGGTTCTCCGTTGGCTATGGCACTGTCCCTTCGTTAACCTTCCTTGATGATGCATTAGTGTTCCCTTCGGGGGATGCCTTCTTGTTGAGAGGTAAGCTCCTCGCCTATTTCATTGAGATGGGTTGGGAGCACCAGTCGATGGATCTCATCCATTGGCTATGGCATTGTCCCTTCGGTAATCTTCCCCGATGACGCATTGGTGTTCCTTTTGGGGGATGCCTCCTTGCTGAGGGGTCAGCTTGTCACCTAGGCGATGAGCGCCGGCTGATGGTTCTCTGTCGGCTATGGCACCTTCCCGATGATGCATTGGTGTCCCCGCAAGGAAAAGTGTAACTGGCTAATGGTCTTTGATTCCTAATGCCACGGTGCGCAGCCTAGGGGATGCCTCCTTGTTGAGGGAGAAGCTTGTCGCCATGACGGCGAGCGCCGGTTGACGGTTATCCGTTGGCTATGGCACTGTCCCTTCATTTTTAACCTTCTTCCTCCATGATGCATTGGTGTTCCTTTCGGGGGATGCCTCCTTGCTGAGAGGTAAGCTCGTCGCCTTGGTGGTGAGCACCGGCTGATGGATATCCGTTGGCTATGGCACAATCCCGATGATGCATTGGTGTCCCCGCACGGAAAAGTGTAACTGTCTAATGGTCTTTGATTCCTAATGCCACGTTGCGTAGCCCAGGGGATGCCTCCTTGTGGAGGGAGAAGCTTGTCGCCTAGGTGGCGAGCGCCGGTCGACGGTTCTCTGTTGGCTATGGCACTGTCCCTTCGGAAAAATACCTCGATGATGCATTGGTGTTGAAACCCTTTGGGGCAGGCGCACCCTTGCGGAGAGGTAAACTAGTTGCTGCTCGGACGTGAAGTCAAATGCTTTATAAAATCATTGTTCATTTAAACACCAAAAATGAATTTGCAAAAATCTTTCTCGATGACGCATTGGCATTTCCTTCGGGGAATGACTCCGTTTCCTTCGGGGAATGACTCCTTGCTGATGGGTAAGCGAAAATGAATTTTAAAAAATCTTCCTCGACGATGCATTGGCATTTCCTTCATGGAATGCCTCCTTGCTGAGGGA
>CM036313.1:28603315-28710815 GCA_020567845.1 Rhododendron henanense subsp. lingbaoense
CTGCTTTTGCCTTGCTACCCATCAAAAAAGCTATGGTTTTTCATGTTGGGCCTTGGCTTTCGCCCAAGTCACGGCCGGCATTGCCTACTTACCTTCTTCGTGCTCATGTAGTGCGGCTTGTTGTGCCCGTTGACAAGCACGTGTCGTTTCAAGTGTACTTCCCGTCATGCTTTGCTAGTGCGTGAAGGCGTTGAAGCCGAACGACGTAGCACAAAGACGTAGTAATAGAGGCACGCGGGTTCTAAGGACCTGGAGTAGCTTTTCAACGGTCCGAGATCCAATGCCCTCCACTTTTCTTCGTCCAACCTCTTTCTTACTCTTGGAAAATGAAGATATGGGCAGAGGGGAGGGACGAATCAGAGCGACGCAGGGCTGAATCTCAACTATAACTGATTTAATGAGCCATTCGCAGTTTCACAGTCTGAATTAGTTCATACTTACACATGCATGGCTTAATCTTTGAGACAAGCATATGACTACTGGCAGGATCAACCAGGTAGCATTCATTTTGCAACGCTGGCACCTCCCATGCCTATTGAATAATCAAAGAGGCAAGGACGGGCACAACGGTCATCCGCAACAAGCAACGAACGCTTTTGGCTAAATAACAATCGCAAGATGTATACCCACATAAGTTTCAGCATCCGAGAGTACGAGTTGCAACTAATGGCCATGATGACCACACAATAAAGTGCAATTTGCATGGGACACGAGCAGGCACTTTGAGGCTCACCTCCACCAAAGGTGGTGCAAAGCGAGATGAGAGACTTTCAGGATAAAATTCCATCGCATTGGGTATGAGACACAGGAACTCGAGATTTTGCACAAGGAGCACGATGCTTCTGATGCATATTATTGAAGAGACTTGTTCGAGATGGAATTCACCGCTCAAGCAGAGAAAACTCCAATCCCGACAAAATCAACTACCACCCACATGCCATTACGTACACTATGCATCGACTCCTCCGACCAACTGCACCTCGAAGGACAAACAAGCCCAACGAAAAGCAGAGAGCCAACAGAAGCAAGGCAAGCACCGTTTAGCATGAAATTATAAGCGACACAACACTAGGCGACCACTTATTCAGAGGCAACGAGCTTACCTCTCCGCAAGGGTGGGCCTACCCCGAAGGGTTTCACACCAATGCATCATTGAGGAACTTTTTCGAAGGGACAGTGCCATAGCAAATGGAGATCCACCAACCAGCACACGACGCCTAGACGACGTGCTTACCCCTTAGCAAGGAGGCATTCCCTAAGGGAGAGACCAATGTGTCATCGAGAAAGAATTTCCAAACAGCAACAAGATTACCTCTTCGCAAAGGTGGGACTGCCCCGAAGGTTTTAACACCAATGCATCATCGAGGAAGTTTTCTGAAAGAACAGTGCCATAGCCAATGGAGATCCACCGACCGGCACACGACGCCTAAGCCCACGTGCTTACCCCTCAGCAAGGAGGCATTCACCTAAGGGAAAGACCAACGCGTCATCGAGGAAGAATTTCCGAGCAGCAACGAGATTACCTCTCCGCAAGGGTGGGCCTGCCCCGAAGGGTTTTCACACCAATGCATCATCGAGGAAGTTTTTCGAAGGGACAGTGCCATAGCCACTAGAGATCCACTGACCAGCACACGACGCCTAAGACGACGTGCTTACCCCTTAGCAAAGAGGCATTCCCCTAAGGGAAAGACCAATGCGTCATCGGGGAAGAATTTCTGAGCAGCAACAAGATTACCTCTCCGCAAGGGGGGGCCTGCCCCGAAGGGTTTCATCACCAATGCATCATCGAGGTAGTATTTCGAAGGGACAGGGCCAGGACCACAGCCGAAGGAGTTCCAACGACTGGCGCACAACGCCTAGACGATGTGCTTAGCCCTGGCAAGGAGGCATTCCCCTAAGGGAAAGACCAATGCGTCATCGAGGAAGAATTTCCAAGCAGCAACAAGATTACCGAAGGGACAATGCCATAGCCAATGGATGAGATCCATCGGCTGGCGCTCGCCGCCCATCTCAATGAAATAGGCGATGAGCTTACCTCTCAACAAGAAGGCATCCCCCGAAGGGAACACCAATGCATCATCAAGGAAGGTTAACGAAGGGACAGTGCCATAGCCAACGGAGAACCATCAACCGGCGCACAACGCCTAAAAGAAGACATGCTTACCACAGCAAGGAGGCATTCCATGAAGGACATGCCAATGCATCGTCGAGGAAGATTTTTTAAAATTCATTTTCGTTTACCCATCCGCAAGGAGTCATTCCCCGAAGGAAACGCCAATGCATCATCGAGAAAGATTTTTGCAAATTCATTTTTGTTTTTTAAATGAACAATGATTTTATAAAGCATTTGACTTCATGGTCCGAGCAGCGACTAGCTTACCTCTCGACAAGGGTGTGCCCGCCCCAAAGGCTTCAACACCAATGCATCATCGAGGTAGTTTTCCGAAGGGACAATGCCATAGCCAATAGTGAACCGTCGACCGGCGCTCGCCACCTAGGCGACAAGCTTCTTCCTCCACAAGGAGGCATCCCTTGGGCTACGCACCATGGCATTAGGAATCAAAGACCATTAGCCAGTTACGCTTTTCCATGCGGGGACACCAATGCATCTTTGGGATTGTGCCATAGCCAACGGATATCCATCAGCCGGTGCACACCACCAAGGCGACGAGCTTACCTCTCAGCAAGGAGGCATCCCCCGAAAGGAACACCAATGCATCATGGAGGAAGAAGGTTTACGAAGGGACAGTGCCATAGCCAACGGACAACCATCAACAGGTGCTCGCCGTCTAGGCGACAAGCTTCTCCCTCAACAAGGAGGCTTCCCCTGGGCTTCGCAACGTGGCATTAGGAATCAAAGACCATTAGCCAGTTACCCTTTTCCGTGCGGGGACACCAATGCATCATCGGGTTTGTGCCATAGCCAACGGATATCCATCAGCCAGCGCTCATCACCAAGGCGACGAGCTTACCTCTCAGCAAGGAGGCATCCCCCGAAAGGAAAACTAATGCATCATGGAGGAAGATTACCGAATGGACAATGCCATAGTCAATGGACGAGATCCACTGACTGGCGCTCGCCGCCCATCTCATTGAAATAGGCGAGGAGCTTACCTCTCAACAAGAAGGCATCCCCCGAAGGGAACACCAATGCATCATCAAGGAAGTTTAACGAAGGGACAGTGCCATGGCCAACCGATAACCATCAACCGGTGCACAATGCCTAAGACGACGTGCTTACCCCTCCGCAAGGAGGCATTCCATGAAGGAAATGCCAATGCATCATCGAGGAAGATTTTTTAAAATTCATTTTCGCTTAACCATCAGCAAGGAGTCATTCCCCGAAGGAAACGCCAATGCATCATCAAGAAAGATTTTTGCAAATTCATTTTTGTTTTTTAAATGAACAACGATTTTATAAAGCATTTGACTTCACGTCCGAGCAGCAACCAGCTTACCTCTCCGCAAGGGTGTGCCTGCCCCGAAGGGCTTTAACACCAATGCATCATCGAGGTAGTTTTCCGAAAGGACAATGCCATAGCCAACAGAGAACCATCAACCAGTGCTCGCCACCTAGGCGACAAGCTTCTCCCTCCACAAGGAGGCATCCCCTGGGCTACGCAACGTGGCATTAGTAATCAAAGACCATTAGCCAGTTACACTTTTCCATGCGGGGACACCAATGCATCATCAGGATTGTGCCATAGCCAACGGATATCCATCAGCCGGCGCTCACCACCAAGGCGACGAGCTTACCTCTCAGCAAGGAGGCATCCCCCAAAAGGAACACCAATGCATCATGGAGGAAGAAGGTTAACGAAGGGACAGTGCCATAGCCAACAGATAACCGTCAACCGACGCTCGCCGTTTAGGCGACAAGCTTCTACCTCAACAAGGAGGCATCCCCTGGGATACGAACCGTGGCATTAGGAATCTAAGACCATTAGCCAGTTATGCTTTTCCGTGCGGTGACACCAATGCATCATCGGGATGGTGCCATAGCCGACAGAGAACCATCAGCCGGCGCTCATCGCCTAGGCGACAAGCTGACCCCTCAACAAGGAGGCGTCCCCGGGGCTACACGCCCTGGCATTAGGAATCAAAGACCGTTAGCCAGGTACGTTTTGACATGCAGGGATGCCAATGCATCATCAGGAAGGTGCCATAGCCAACAGAGATCCGTCGGCCGGCGCTCATCACCTGGGCGACGAGCTTACCTCTCAGCAAGGAGGCATCCCCCGATGGGAACACCAATGCATCCCGAAGGATGTGAGTCTGCAAGCATTACCGATGGGACGTGAAAAGCACGAGCATTTGAGACCAAACGGCCATGGAATTCTTGTTTCTACCCGATAGAGTCGTGCTTTGCTTTGCCTTGCCCTGTATTGGATAGGGCATGCCATTACGCGGGCAATTTTTTCTAGCGTTACCGACGGGTTATCTTTTCACGTGTTTCCGAGGACAAACGGCCAACAATTGCCTGACGGAGTGCTTCTTTGCCCGATAGAATCGTGCATTGCCTAGCTGGACCGCTACAAATAACCTTTCGCCTCGGGGTATTTTGGTCTTTTTTCCAAGCATTACCGACGAGATGTGATTCCATGGCTATCAGAGGCCAAACGGCCAAGAATTGCCCGATAGAGTCTTGCTTTGCCCAATAGAGCTGTGCTTTGCCTTGCGGGACGGCTTACAATAGCATTTCGTTTTAGGGGCATTTCGGTCTTTTTTCGAAGCATTACCGACAGGTCGTATTTCAACGAGCAACCAAGGCCAAAAGGCCAAGAATTGCCCGAGGGGTCTCGATAGCAACGTGCCATGGCACCCGGCGTCGGGTGGCCACGGCTTCCCCGGGGGAGGGAGACCACCCCCCCCTATAGTAGCAAAATTAGCCTTTGCCCTTGTGGCAGGAAGGAACATGATTATGTCCGAACAGTCATAATGGGCTTTTTTTTGAGCATCACAACTTTGTTTCATGAACTTTGAATTGGAACATCTTCACAAAAATATGGAGCAACTCCACAAAAAAAATTCAGAATTTTTTGCCGAAAGAATAATTTTATATTAATTAAACAAAAAATAAATATATAAATATTATAAAAAAATACCAAAATTTTCAAAAAAAAACAAAAAAATTATGAAAAAATCACGAAAAATTATAAACAAGCTACACAATAATTATGTAACTATATTGGGTTGAAAAATGAGGCATCTACAATACAAAATATTTAAATTAAAACTTAAAAACGTGTAAAAATAAAAATAAAAAAAGATAGAAAACTAACATTGCAAAAATCCCACAAGATGTTGACTAAACAAGAGTTTTTGGAGAGTTTTGCCAAGATCATATTGATGCTTGCATTGATTTGCCCGATGACGAGCTACTTTTTAGCCGTACTAATCAAATTTTTAGCCGTTACCCAGCAACTTGGTTGCCGATATCGAGCGTTACTCGACGACTAGGCACCCAGCAACTTGCTTGCCATGCCTTGGCCACCCTTGGTCTTGGCATGCCGTGAGCAATGCATTGCCATGCCCGGTGACAAGCAATCGGCTTGCCATGCCTTGGCCACCCCTTGTTTTGGCATGCCGTGAGCAGTGCATTGCCTTGCCCGGTGACAAGCAATCGGCTTGCCATGCCTTGGCCACCCCTTGTTTTGGCATGCCGTGAGTCATGACTTGGCTGCCCTTGGTCTTGGCATGCCATGAGCAATGCATTGCCATGCCCGGTGACAAGCAACTTTTTAGCCGATACCCAACGTTACCCGACAGCTTGGTTGCCGATACCCAGCAACTTGGTTGCCGTTACCCAGAAACTTTTTAGCCGCTACCTGGCAACTTGGTTGTCAAACAATACCCAGCAACTTTTTAGCCATTACCATGAAACCGGGTAATTCCTTGCCTTGGCTTTGCCCGGTGAACCAGCTTGCCACCTCTTGGCTAGAACAGTCAATTGTTATTGCCTACCATCACAAACGATTCCCGATGCCTTGTCTAGACCATCGTCTTGGCATACGCCCAAGTGTTTGCCCAAGTGTTTCCCAATTGTTTCCAAGTGTCCAAGTTCCAAAGTGCCTAAGCCCTTCACGTCCGAGCAGCAACCAGCTTACCTCTCTGCAAGGGTGTGCCTGCCCCGAAGGGCTTCAACATCAATGCATCATCGAGGTAGTTTTCCAAAGGGACAATGCAATAGCCAACAAAGAACCATCGACCGGCGCTCGCCACCTAGGCGACAAGCTTCTCCCTCCAAAAGGAGGCATCCCCTGGGCTATGCAACGTGGCATTGGGAATCAAAGACCATTAGCCAGTTACGCTTTTCCGTTCGGGGACACCAATGCATCATCGGAATTGTGCCATAGCCAACGGATATCCATCAGCCGGCGCTCACCACCAAGGCGATGAGCTTACCTCTCAGCAAGGAGGCATCCCCCGAAAGGAACACCAATGCATCATGGAGGAAGAAGGTTAACGAAGGGATAGTGCCATAGCCAATGGATAACCGTCAACCAGCGCTCGCCGTCTAGGCGACAAGCTTCTCCCTCAAAAAGGAGGCATCCCCTGGGATACGCACCGTGGCATTAGGAATCTAAGACCATTAGCCAGTTACGCTTTTCCGTGCGGGGACACCAATGCATCATCCGGATGGTGCCATAGCCGACGGAGAACCATCAGCCGGCGCTCATCGCCTAGGCGACAAGCTGACCCCTCAACAAGGAGGCATCCCCGGGGCTACACGCCCTGGCATTAGGAATCAAAGACCGTTAGCCAGGTACGTTTTGACATGCGGGGATGCCAATGCATCATCGGGAAGGTGCCATAGCCAACAGAGATCCGTCGGCCGGCGCTCATCACCTGGGCGACGAGCTTACCTCTCAGCAAGGAGGCATCCCCCGATCGGAACACCAATGCATCACGGAGGATGTGAGTCTGCAAGCATTACCGACGGGACGTGAAAGCACGAGCATTTGAGACCAAACGGCCATGGAATTCTTGTTTCTGCCCGATAGAGTCATGCTTTGCTTTGCCTTGCCCTGTATTGGATAGGGCATGCCATTACGCGGGCAATTTTTTCTAGCGTTACCGACGGGTCATCTTTTCACGTGTTTCCGAGGCTAAACGGCCAACAATTGCCCGACGGAGTGTTTCTTTGCCCGATAGAATCGTGCATTGCCTAGCTGGACCGCTACAAATAACATTTCACCTCGGGGTATTTCGGTCTTTTTTCCGAGCATTACCGACGAGATGTGATTCCATGGCTATCAGAGGCCAAACGGCCAAGAATTGCCCGATAGAGTCTTGCTTTTCCCGATAGAGCTCTGCTTTGCCTTGCGGGACGGCTTACAATAGCATTTCATTTCAGGGGCATTTCGGTCTTTTTTCCGAGCATTACCGACGGGTCATTTTTCAACGAGCAACCAAGGCCAAAAGGCAAAGAATTGCCCGAGGGGTCTTGATAGCAACGTGCCATGGCACCCGGCGTCGGGTGGCCACGGCTTCCCCAAGGGAGGGAGACCACGCCCCGCTATAGTAGCAAAATAAGCCTTTGCCCTTGTGGCAGGAAGGAACATCACAATGTCCCAACAGTCATAATGGGCTTTTTTTTACGCATCACAATTTTTTTCATGAACTTTGAATTGGAACACCTTCACAAAAATATGGAGCAACTCCACAAAAAAATTCAGAATTTTTTGCCAAAAGAATAATTTTATATTAATTAAACAAAAAATAAATATATAAATATTATTAAAAAAATACCAAAATATTCAAAAAAAAACAAAAAAAGTATGAAAAAATCACGAAAAATTATAAACAAGCTACACAATAATTATGTAACTATATTGGGTTGAAAAATGAGGCATCTACAATACAAAATATTTAAATTAAAACTTAAAAACGTGTAAAAATAAAAATAAAAAAAGATAGAAAACTAACATTGCGAAAATCCCACAAGATGGTGACTAAACAAGAGTTTTTGGAGAGTTTTGCCAAGATCATATTGATGCTTGCATTGATTTGCCCGATGACGAGCTACTTTTTAGCCGTAGTAATCAAATTTTTAGCCGTTACCCAGCAACTTGGTTGCCGATATCGAGCGTTACTCGACGACTAGGCACCCAGCAACTTGCTTGCCATGCCTTGGCCACCCTTGGTCTTGGCATGCCGTGAGCAATGCATTGCCATGCCCGGTGACAAGCAATCGGCTTGCCATGCCTTGGCCACCCCTTGTTTTGGCATGCCGTGAGCAGTGCATTGCCTTGCCCGGTGACAAGCAATCGGCTTGCCATGCCTTGGCCACCCCTTGTTTTGGCATGCCGTGAGTCATGACTTGGCTGCCCTTGGTCTTGGCATGCCATGAGCAATGCATTGCCATGCCCGGTGACAAGCAACTTTTTAGCCGATACCCAACGTTACCCGACAGCTTGGTTGCCGATACCCAGCAACTTGGTTGCCGTTACCCAGAAACTTTTTAGCCGCTACCTGGCAACTTGGTTGTCAAACAATACCCAGCAACTTTTTAGCCATTACCAAGAAACCGGGTAATTCCTTGCCTTGGCTTTGCCCGGTGAACCAGCTTGCCACCTCTTGGCTAGAACAGTCAATTGTTATTGCCTACCATCACAAACGATTCCCGATGCCTTGTCTAGACCATCGTCTTGGCATACGCCCAAGTGTTTGCCCAAGTGTTTCCCAATTGTTTCCAAGTGTCCAAGTTCCAAAGTGCCTAAGCCCTTCACGTCCGAGCAGCAACCAGCTTACCTCTCTGCAAGGGTGTGCCTGCCCCGAAGGGCTTCAACATCAATGCATCATCGAGGTAGTTTTCCAAAGGGACAATGCAATAGCCAACAGAGAACCATCGACCGGCGCTCGCCACCTAGGCGACAAGCTTCTCCCTCCAAAAGGAGGCATCCCCTGGGCTATGCAACGTGGCATTGGGAATCAAAGACCATTAGCCAGTTACGCTTTTCCGTTCGGGGACACCAATGCATCATCGGAATTGTGCCATAGCCAACGGATATCCATCAGCCGGCGCTCACCACCAAGGCGATGAGCTTACCTCTCAGCAAGGAGGCATCCCCCGAAAGGAACACCAATGCATCATGGAGGAAGAAGGTTAACGAAGGGATAGTGCCATAGCCAATGGATAACCGTCAACCAGCGCTCGCCGTCTAGGCGACAAGCTTCTCCCTCAAAAAGGAGGCATCCCCTGGGATACGCACCGTGGCATTAGGAATCTAAGACCATTAGCCAGTTACGCTTTTCCGTGCGGGGACACCAATGCATCATCCGGATGGTGCCATAGCCGACGGAGAACCATCAGCCGGCGCTCATCGCCTAGGCGACAAGCTGACCCCTCAACAAGGAGGCATCCCCGGGGCTACACGCCCTGGCATTAGGAATCAAAGACCGTTAGCCAGGTACGTTTTGACATGCGGGGATGCCAATGCATCATCGGGAAGGTGCCATAGCCAACAGAGATCCGTCGGCCGGCGCTCATCACCTGGGCGACGAGCTTACCTCTCAGCAAGGAGGCATCCCCCGATCGGAACACCAATGCATCACGGAGGATGTGAGTCTGCAAGCATTACCGACGGGACGTGAAAGCACGAGCATTTGAGACCAAACGGCCATGGAATTCTTGTTTCTGCCCGATAGAGTCATGCTTTGCTTTGCCTTGCCCTGTATTGGATAGGGCATGCCATTACGCGGGCAATTTTTTCTAGCGTTACCGACGGGTCATCTTTTCACGTGTTTCCGAGGCTAAACGGCCAACAATTGCCCGACGGAGTGTTTCTTTGCCCGATAGAATCGTGCATTGCCTAGCTGGACCGCTACAAATAACATTTCACCTCGGGGTATTTCGGTCTTTTTTCCGAGCATTACCGACGAGATGTGATTCCATGGCTATCAGAGGCCAAACGGCCAAGAATTGCCCGATAGAGTCTTGCTTTTCCCGATAGAGCTCTGCTTTGCCTTGCGGGACGGCTTACAATAGCATTTCATTTCAGGGGCATTTCGGTCTTTTTTCCGAGCATTACCGACGGGTCATTTTTCAACGAGCAACCAAGGCCAAAAGGCAAAGAATTGCCCGAGGGGTCTTGATAGCAACGTGCCATGGCACCCGGCGTCGGGTGGCCACGGCTTCCCCAAGGGAGGGAGACCACGCCCCGCTATAGTAGCAAAATAAGCCTTTGCCCTTGTGGCAGGAAGGAACATCACAATGTCCCAACAGTCATAATGGGCTTTTTTTTACGCATCACAATTTTTTTCATGAACTTTGAATTGGAACACCTTCACAAAAATATGGAGCAACTCCACAAAAAAATTCAGAATTTTTTGCCAAAAGAATAATTTTATATTAATTAAACAAAAAATAAATATATAAATATTATTAAAAAAATACCAAAATATTCAAAAAAAAACAAAAAAAGTATGAAAAAATCACGAAAAATTATAAACAAGCTACACAATAATTATGTAACTATATTGGGTTGAAAAATGAGGCATCTACAATACAAAATATTTAAATTAAAACTTAAAAACGTGTAAAAATAAAAATAAAAAAAGATAGAAAACTAACATTGCGAAAATCCCACAAGATGGTGACTAAACAAGAGTTTTTGGAGAGTTTTGCCAAGATCATATTGATGCTTGCATTGATTTGCCCGATGACGAGCTACTTTTTAGCCGTAGTAATCAAATTTTTAGCCGTTACCCAGCAACTTGGTTGCCGATATCGAGCGTTACTCGACGACTAGGCACCCAGCAACTTGCTTGCCATGCCTTGGCCACCCTTGGTCTTGGCATGCCGTGAGCAATGCATTGCCATGCCCGGTGACAAGCAATCGGCTTGCCATGCCTTGGCCACCCCTTGTTTTGGCATGCCGTGAGCAGTGCATTGCCTTGCCCGGTGACAAGCAATCGGCTTGCCATGCCTTGGCCACCCCTTGTTTTGGCATGCCGTGAGTCATGACTTGGCTGCCCTTGGTCTTGGCATGCCATGAGCAATGCATTGCCATGCCCGGTGACAAGCAACTTTTTAGCCGATACCCAACGTTACCCGACAGCTTGGTTGCCGATACCCAGCAACTTGGTTGCCGTTACCCAGAAACTTTTTAGCCGCTACCTGGCAACTTGGTTGTCAAACAATACCCAGCAACTTTTTAGCCATTACCAAGAAACCGGGTAATTCCTTGCCTTGGCTTTGCCCGGTGAACCAGCTTGCCACCTCTTGGCTAGAACAGTCAATTGTTATTGCCTACCATCACAAACGATTCCCGATGCCTTGTCTAGACCATCGTCTTGGCATACGCCCAAGTGTTTGCCCAAGTGTTTCCCAATTGTTTCCAAGTGTCCAAGTTCCAAAGTGCCTAAGCCCTTCACGTCCGAGCAGCAACCAGCTTACCTCTCTGCAAGGGTGTGCCTGCCCCGAAGGGCTTCAACATCAATGCATCATCGAGGTAGTTTTCCAAAGGGACAATGCAATAGCCAACAGAGAACCATCGACCGGCGCTCGCCACCTAGGCGACAAGCTTCTCCCTCCAAAAGGAGGCATCCCCTGGGCTATGCAACGTGGCATTGGGAATCAAAGACCATTAGCCAGTTACGCTTTTCCGTTCGGGGACACCAATGCATCATCGGAATTGTGCCATAGCCAACGGATATCCATCAGCCGGCGCTCACCACCAAGGCGATGAGCTTACCTCTCAGCAAGGAGGCATCCCCCGAAAGGAACACCAATGCATCATGGAGGAAGAAGGTTAACGAAGGGATAGTGCCATAGCCAATGGATAACCGTCAACCAGCGCTCGCCGTCTAGGCGACAAGCTTCTCCCTCAAAAAGGAGGCATCCCCTGGGATACGCACCGTGGCATTAGGAATCTAAGACCATTAGCCAGTTACGCTTTTCCGTGCGGGGACACCAATGCATCATCCGGATGGTGCCATAGCCGACGGAGAACCATCAGCCGGCGCTCATCGCCTAGGCGACAAGCTGACCCCTCAACAAGGAGGCATCCCCGGGGCTACACGCCCTGGCATTAGGAATCAAAGACCGTTAGCCAGGTACGTTTTGACATGCGGGGATGCCAATGCATCATCGGGAAGGTGCCATAGCCAACAGAGATCCGTCGGCCGGCGCTCATCACCTGGGCGACGAGCTTACCTCTCAGCAAGGAGGCATCCCCCGATCGGAACACCAATGCATCACGGAGGATGTGAGTCTGCAAGCATTACCGACGGGACGTGAAAGCACGAGCATTTGAGACCAAACGGCCATGGAATTCTTGTTTCTGCCCGATAGAGTCGTGCTTTGCTTTGCCTTGCCCTGTATTGGATAGGGCATGCCATTACGCGGGCAATTTTTTCTAGCGTTACCGACGGGTCATCTTTTCACGTGTTTCCGAGGCTAAACGGCCAACAATTGCCCGACGGAGTGTTTCTTTGCCCGATAGAATCGTGCATTGCCTAGCTGGACCGCTACAAATAACATTTCACCTCGGGGTATTTCGGTCTTTTTTCCGAGCATTACCGACGAGATGTGATTCCATGGCTATCAGAGGCCAAACGGCCAAGAATTGCCCGATAGAGTCTTGCTTTTCCCGATAGAGCTCTGCTTTGCCTTGCGGGACGGCTTACAATAGCATTTCATTTCAGGGGCATTTCGGTCTTTTTTCCGAGCATTACCGACGGGTCATTTTTCAACGAGCAACCAAGGCCAAAAGGCAAAGAATTGCCCGAGGGGTCTTGATAGCAACGTGCCATGGCACCCGGCGTCGGGTGGCCACGGCTTCCCCAAGGGAGGGAGACCACGCCCCGCTATAGTAGCAAAATAAGCCTTTGCCCTTGTGGCAGGAAGGAACATCACAATGTCCCAACAGTCATAATGGGCTTTTTTTTACGCATCACAATTTTTTCATGAACTTTGAATTGGAACACCTTCACAAAAATATGGAGCAACTCCACAAAAAAATTCAGAATTTTTTGCCAAAAGAATAATTTTATATTAATTAAACAAAAAATAAATATATAAATATTATTAAAAAAATACCAAAATATTCAAAAAAAAACAAAAAAAGTATGAAAAAATCACGAAAAATTATAAACAAGCTACACAATAATTATGTAACTATATTGGGTTGAAAAATGAGGCATCTACAATACAAAATATTTAAATTAAAACTTAAAAACGTGTAAAAATAAAAATAAAAAAAGATAGAAAACTAACATTGCGAAAATCCCACAAGATGGTGACTAAACAAGAGTTTTTGGAGAGTTTTGCCAAGATCATATTGATGCTTGCATTGATTTGCCCGATGACAAGCTACTTTTTAGCCGTACTAAGCAATTTTTTATCCGTTACCCAGCAACTTGGTTGCCGATATCGAGCGTTACCCGACGGGGTCTCGATAGCAACGTGCCATGGCACCCGGCGTCGGGTGGCCATGGCTTGCCATGCCTTGGCCACCCATTATTTTGGCATGGCGTGAGCAATGCATTGCCTTGCCCGGTGTCAAATAATCGGCTTGCCATGCCTTGGCCACCCCTTTTTCTTTGGCATGCCGTGAGTCATGCCTTGGCCACCCTTGGTCTTGGCATGCCATGAGCAATGCATTGCCTTGCCCGGTGACAAGCAATTGGCTTGCCATGCCGTGGGCACCCCTTGTTTTGGCATGCCGTGAGTCATGCCTTGGCCACCTTTGGTCTTGGCATGCCGTGAGCAATGCATTCCTTGCCCGGTGACAAGCAATCGGCTTGCCATGCCTTGCCCACCCCTTGTTTTGGCATGCTGTGAGTCATGCCTTGGCCACCCTTGGTCTTGGCATGCCGTGAGCAATGCGTTGCCTTTCCCGGTGATAGGCAATCGACTTGCCATGCCTTTGCCTTAATGGCTTTGCCGTTAGCAATGCCTTGCCTAGCCTGGCGACAAAGCTATCGGCTTGCCATGCTTTGGCTTTTTTGGTCTTTTTTTTTAGCATAAAGTCGTGCCATGCCAATTCCACTGCTTTTGCCTTGCTACCCATCAAAAAAGCCATGGTTTTTCATGTTGGGCCTTGGCTTTCGCCCAAGTCACGGCCGGCATTGCCTACTTACCTTCTTCGTGCTCATGTAGTGCAGCTTGCCGTGCCCGTTGACAAGCACATGTCGTTTCAAGTGTACTTCCCCTCATGCTTTGCTAGTGCGTGAAGGCGTTGAAGCCGAACGACGTAGCACAAGACGTAGTAATAGAGGCGCGCGGGTTCTAAGGACCTGGAGTAGCTTTTCAACGGTCCGAGATCCAATGCCCTCCACTTTTCTCCGTCCAACCTCTTTCTTACTCTTGGAAAATGAAGATATGGGCGGAGGGGAGGGACGAATCGAAGCGACGCAGGGCTGAATCTCAACTATAACTGATTTAATGAGCCATTCGCAGTTTCACAGTCTGAATTAGTTCATACTTACACATGCATGGCTTAATCTTTGAGACAAGCATATGACTACTGGCAGGATCAACCAGGTAGCATTCATTTTGCAACGCTGGCACCTCCCATGCCTATTGAATAATCAAAGAGGCAAGGACGGGCACAACGGTCATCCGCAACAAGCAACGAACGCTTTTGGCTAAATAACAATCGCAAGATGTATACCCACATAAGTTTCAGCATCCGAGAGTACGAGTTGCAACTAATGGCCATGATGACCACACAATAAAGTGCAATTTGCATGGGACACGAGCAGGCACTTTGAGGCTCACCTCCACCAAAGGTGGTGCAAAGCGAGATGAGAGACTTTCAGGATAAAATTCCATCGCATTGGGTATGAGACACAGGAACCTGAGATTTTGCACAAGGAGCACGATGCTTCTGATGCATATTATTGAAGAGACTTGTTCGAGATGGAATTCACCGCTCAAGCAGAGAAAACTCCAATCCCGACAAAATCAACTACCACCCACATGCCATTACATACACTATGCATCGACTCCTCCGACCAACTGCACCTCGAAGGACAAACAAGCCCAACGAAAAGCAGAGAGCCAACAGAAGCAAGGCAAGCACCGTTTAGCATGAAATTATAAGTGACACAACATTAGGCGACCACTTATTCAGAGGCAACGAGCTTACCTCTCCGCAAGGGTGGGCCTACCCCGAAGGGTTTCACACCAATGCATCATTGAGGAACTTTTTCGAAGGGACAGTGCCATAGCAAATGGAGATCCACCAACCAGCACATGACGCCTAGACGACGTGCTTACCCCTTAGGAAGGAGGCATTCCCTAAGGGAGAGACCAATGTGTCATCGAGAAAGAATTTCCAAACAGCAACAAGATTACCTCTTCGTAAGGGTGGGACTGCCCCGAAGGTTTTAACACCAATGCATCATCGAGGAAGTTTTATGAAAGGACAGTGCCATAGCCAATGGAGATCCACCGACCGGCGCACGACGCCTAAGCCGACGTGCTTACCCCTCAGCAACGAGGCATTCACCTAAGGGAAAGACCAATGCGTCATCGAGGAAGAATTTCCGAGCAGCAACGAGATTACCTCTCCGCAAGGGTGGGCCTGCCCCGAAGGGTTTTCACACCAATGCATCATCGAGGAAGTTTTTCAAAGGGACAGTGCCATAGCCAATAGAGATCCACCGACTAGCACACGATGCCTAAGATGACGTGCTTACCCCTTAGCAAAGAGGCATTCCCCTAAAGGAAAGACCAATGCGTCATCGGGGAAGAATTTCCGAGCAGCAACAAGATTACCTCTCCGCAAGGGGGGGCCTGCCCCGAAGGGTTTCATCACCAATGCATCATCGAGGTAGTATTTCGAAGGGACAGGGCCAGGACCACAGCCGAAGGAGTTCCAACGACTGGCGCACAACGCCTAGACGATGTGCTTACCCCTCAGCAAGGAGGCATTCCCCTAAGGGAAAGACCAATGCGTCATCGAGGAAGAATTTCCAAGCAGCAACGAGATTACCGAAGGGACAATGCCATAGCCAATGGATGAGATCCATCGGCTGGTGCTCGCCGCCCATCTCAATGAAATAGGCGATGAGCTTACCTCTCAACAAGAAGGCATCCCCCGAAGGGAACACCAATGCATCATCAAGGAAGGTTAAAGAAGGGACAGTGCCATAGCCAACGGAGAACCATCAACTGGCGCACAACGCCTAAAAGATGACATGCTTACCCCTCAGCAAGGAGGCATTCCATGAAGGACATGCCAATGCATCGTCGAGGAAGATTTTTTAAAATTCATTTTCGTTTACCCATCCGCAAGGAGTCATTCCCCGAAGGAAACGCCAATGCATCATCGAGAAAGATTTTTGCAAATTCATTTTTGTTTTTTAAATGAACAATGATTTTATAAAGCATTTGACTTCATGGTCCGAGCAGCGACTAGCTTACCTCTCGACAAGGGTGTGCCCGCCCCAAAGGCTTCAACACCAATGCATCATCGAGGTAGTTTTCCGAAGGGACAATGCCATAGCCAACAGTGAACCGTCGACTGGCGCTCGCTACCTAGGCGACAAGCTTCTCCCTCAACAAGGAGGCATCCCCTGGGCTTCGCAACGTGGCATTAGGAATTAAAGACCATTAGCCAGTTACGCTTTTCCGTGCGGGGACACCAATGCATCATCGGGATTGTGCCATAGCCAACAGATATCCATCAGCCGGCGCTCATCACCAAGGCGACGAGCTTACCTCTCAGCAAGGAGGCATCCCCCGAAAGGAAAACCAATGGATCATGGAGGAAAATTACCAAATGGACAATGCCATAGCCAATGGACAAGATCCACTGACTGGCGCTCGCCGCCCATCTCATTGAAATAGGCGAGGAGCTTACCTCTCAACAAGAAGGCATCCCCCGAAGGGAACACCAATACATCATCAAGGAAGTTTAACGAAGGGACAGTGCCATGGCCAACGGATAACCATCAACCGGCGCACAACGCCTAAGACGACGTGCTTACCCCTCCGCAAGGAGGCATTCCAGGAAGGAAATGCCAATGCATCGTCGAGGAAGATTTTTTAAAATTCATTTTCGCTTACCCATCAGCAAGGAGTCATTCCCCGAAGGAAACGCCAATGCATCATCAAGAAAGATTTTTGCAAATTCATTTTTGTTTTTTAAATGAACAACGATTTTATAAAGCATTTGACTTCACGTCCGAGCAGCAACCAGCTTACCTCTCCGCAAGGGTGTGCCTACCCCGAAGGGCTTCAACACCAATGCATCATCGAGGTAGTTTTCCGAAGGGACAATGCCATAGCCCACAGAGAACCGTCGACCGGCGCTCGCCACCTAGGTGACAAGCTTCTCCCTCCACAAGGAGGCATCCCCTGGGCTAGGCAACGTGGAATTGAATCAAAGACCATTAGCCAGTTACGCTTTTCCGTGCGGGGACACCAATGCATCATCGGGATGCTGCCATAGCCGACAGAGAACCATCAGCCGGCGCTCATCACCTAGGCGACAAGCTGACCCCTCAATAAGGAGGCGTCCCCGGGGCTACACGCCCTGGCATTTGGAATCAAAGACCATTAGCCAGGTATGTTTTGACATGCGGGGATGCCAATGCATCATCGGGAAGGTGACATAGCCAACAGAGATCCGTCGGCCGGCGCTCATCACCTGGGCGACGAGCTTACCTCTCAGCAAGGAGGCATCCCCCGATGGGAACACCAATGCATCACGGAGGATGTGAGTCTGCAAGCATTACCGACGGGACGTGAAAGCACGAGCATTTGAGACCAAACGGCCATGGAATTCTTGTTTCTGCCCGATAGAGTCGTGCTTTGCTTTGCCTTGCCCTGTATTGGATAGGGCATGCCATTACGCGGGCAATTTTTTCTAGCGTTACCGACGGGTTATCTTTTCACGAATTTCCGAGGCTAAACGGCCAACAATTGCCCGACGGAGTGTTTCTTTGCCCGATAGAATCGTGCATTGCCTAGCTGGACCGCTACAAATAACCTTTCACCTCGGGGTATTTTGGTCTTTTTTCCGAGCATTACCGACGAGATGTGATTCCATGGCTATCAGAGGCCAAACGGCCAAGAATTGCCCGATAGAGTCTTGCTTTGCCCAATAGAGCTGTGCTTTTCCATGCGGGACGGCTTACAATAGCATTTCGTTTCAGGGGCATTTCGGTCTTTTTTCCAAGCATTACCGAAGGGTCGTGTTTCAACGAGCAACCAAGGCCAAAAGGCCAACAATTGCCCGAGGGGTCTCGATAGCAACGTGCCATGGCACCCGGCGTCGGGTGGCCACGGCTTCCCCGGATGAGGGAGACCACCCCCCCCTATAGTAGCAAAATTAGCCTTTGCCCTTGTGGCAGGAAGGAACATGATTATGTCCGAACAGTCATAATGGGCTTTTTTTTTACAGTGATGCTACACATACAGCAAAAACATACAGATTTTGCATACAGATTTTGTGTGGGGCCCACTACGGGTCCCACACAAATGATCCGAGCCGTTAATTAAATGTAAAACAGTTTTTCAAGGGCCCCCGCGAAAAATCAGTTCAATCCGATACTTATAGATGCTCAATCCAATTATAGAATGTTTCATTATCCGGGAATCAAAATCAAAAGTTAGATGATTGGATTGAGCATCTATAAGTATCGGATTGAACTGATTTTTCGCGGGGGCCCTTGAAAAACTGTTTTACATTTAATGAACGGCTCGGATCATTTGTGTGGGACCCGTAGTGGGCCCCACACAAAATCTGTATGCAAAATCTGTATGTTTTTGCTGTATGTGTAGCATTTTTGTTTTTTTTAGCATCACAACTTTGTTTCATGAACTTTGAATTGGAACATCTTCACAAAAATATGGAGCAACTCCACAAAAAAATTCAGAATTTTTTGCCAAAAGAATAATTTTATATTCATTAAACAAAAAATAAATATATGAATATTATAAAAAAAATACCAAAATATTCAAAAAAAATACAAAAAAAAGTATGAAAAAATCACGAAAAATTATAAACAAGCTACACAATAATTATGTAACTATATTGGGTTGGAAAATGAGGCATCTACAATACAAAATATTTAAATTAAAACTTAAAAACGTGTAAAAATAAAAATAAAAAAAGATAGAAAACTAACATTGCGAAAATCCCACAAGATGGTGACTAAACAAGAGTTTTTGGAGAGTTTTGCCAAGATCATATTGATGCTTGCATTGATTTGCCCGATGACAAGCTACTTTTTAGCCGTACTAAGCAAATTTTTAGCCGTTACCCAGCAACTTGGTTGCCGATATCGAGCATTACCCGACGACTAGGCACCCAGCAACTTGCTTGCCATGCCTTGGCCACCCTTGGTCTTGGCATGCCGTGAGCAATGCATTGCCATGCCCGGTGACAAGCAATCGGCTTGCCATTCCTTGGCCACACCTTGTTTTGGCATGCCGTGAGCAGTGCATTGCCTTGCCCGGTGACAAGCAATCGGCTTGCCATGCCTTGGCCACCCCTTGTTTTGGCATGCCGTGAGTCATGCCTTGGCTACCCTTGGTCTTGGCATGCCGTGAGCATGCTTGCCATGCCTTGGCCACCCCTTGTTTTGGCATGCAGTGAGTCATGCCTTGGCTACCCTTGGTCTTGGCATGCCCTGAGCAATGCATTGCCTTGCCCGGTGACAAGCAATCGGCTTGCCATGCCTTGGCGCCCCCTTGTTTTGGCATGCCGTGAGTCATGCCTTGGCCACCCTTGGTCTTGGCATGCCGTGAGAAACGCATTACCTTGCCCGGTGACAAGCAATCAGCCATTCCTTGGCCACCCCTTGTTTTGGCATGCCTTGAGCAATGCATTGCCTTGCCCGGTGACAAGCAATCGGATTGCCATGCCTTGGCCACCCCTTGTTTTGGCATGCCGTGAGTCATGCATTGGCCCCCATTGGTCTTGGCATGCCGTGAGCAATGCATTGCCTTGCCCGGTGACAAGAAATTGGCTTGCCATGCCTCGGCCACCCCTTGTTTTGGCATGCCGTGAGCAGTGCATTGCCTTGCCCGGTGACAAGCAATCGGCTTGCCATGCCTTGGCCACCCCTTGTTTTGGCATGCCGTGAGTCATGCCTTGGCTACCCTTGGTCTTGGCATGCCGTGAGCAATGCATTGCCTTGCCCGGTGTAGACACCCCAATCTGGGCTTCCAGATTAGTTTACTTACGGTTTTTGATTCCCCGATGATGAAACGGATCAAGAACACCCCGGGAATGTCGAGTGTTTGAGCTTTGAGTGTTTGCAAAACCCTTGAACCTAACCTAGCCTAAGCCATTTCCAAAAGCCAAAAACCCTACTGACGTGCGCCAGGGCGCAGTCATCGTGCGCCAGGGCGCAATCATCTCGCGCTAGGGCGCACCGTCGCGCGACAGACTGGAACCATCGTGCGATGGTCGCGCCCGGGCGCACCGTCGCGCGATAGATTAGAACCCTCGCGCGATGGTCAAACTGCCAGGTGGACAAAGTTTGACCGTTGACCCTCGCGCGACAATTTGAAACCCTCGCGCGACGGTTCCAACCTGTCCCCATCACCTTTATCAGCTGGGAAAACTTAGCCACAAAGTAATCCCCAGCCAGCCTCGTGGCTGGCTGGCCTCCATTCCTTGGACCAGAGCTACCATTCCATTAATGGAAGGTGCTCTCCCTATAAATGCCCCCCCTTTGTTCTCTTTCAAAGGGTTACAAAAAAATTGGTTCAAGATTTGGTACAAAAATCCCACCTTCCAAAGGCTTACATTCCAAAGCTTCCAAGAACAAAGCTTGTTCTTCCTCCCCCATTTTCACTCCTCGAACAACCTCAAACATCTCAACCACAACTCAAAGCTCAATACTTTTTCAAACTCAAAGACCAAAGGTATAACTTACCTTGGTTCTGCTCTCTGTTCTGATCCCTGAGGGGGGCTGGCAGGGTCAGGGCTGGTAATCAATACCAGTCCTGGCCCTAAAGCTAGCAAGGTTTCAAAAACCGAGGCCAAGCAAACCCTCGCGCGATGGACCCAAAGACTCGCGCGACAGTTCTGTCAGCAAGAGATTGGTCCACGTGGGGAAGGGAGGCTGGTCATTTCTTGTTTTACCTATGTGCATGACTGTTGTAGTTTTGTTTTAACATATATCTCACTGTGAAGCATGCTAACAACCAATTTACTGCTTTCCTTTGTTAAAAATGTTAGTTTTACATTTCAAATATTCATCTCTGTTCTGTTGGAGTACCCCTGGGATCATTGTGGACCTGTCTCAGAACCCAGGATGAGCAAAACCAGACACTGGAAAGTTGGCTCGAACCCGCGCGCGCTGCACCCAAACCATCGCGCGATGGTCAACGCTCCATTTGACCAGCGCGCCAGGGCGCAATCGTCGCGCGCCAGGGCGCAACCATCGCGCGCCCGGGCGCATTGTCGCGCGACGGTTTGGAACCCTCGCGCGATTGTTTGTCCCCGATCAGTGGCTGGCCTTGCATGTTTAACTTGATTTTAGGCTATTATTTTGTCCCCACACTGTTTATGGGGTGTTTTTGTTTATTTATTTAGGCTTTTCAGCCTTTAAACTGTATATTATGACTGCTATAAACTGCTTGGTTTGTCCTGGGTGTGCACTGGTCCTTCCAGAGCCCAGAGAGTTTGAGAATAAGAGCAGTGGGCTTAGGCTTACTGGCGTGCGCAGGTCTTGTAGTAGCGTGCGCAGGTTTGGTCAGCATGCATTGACTTGATCAGTGCATATTGGTTTCTTCCTGTGCACGACACTCCAAGACAGGGGCTTTCCAGTCTGTTTAAACTCCCACAGGAGTCTGTTCTCATCCTATACTAACTGTTTCAATAGAGTAAACATGCTTTCTATCACATCCTGCAAATTGTTACAGTTTTAATCCCCGATTAACTGTTCCCCCGCCCTAATTGGCTAAATTTGATTAATAAAAGAAGAATCGCAATGTTTTCAAAATGCCTAAGTAGAGACCGATCTCGGGATTGGGCGAAAGGGGTGCCATAAAACCCTTCCCCTCTTGTAACCTGGCTCCCGAACCCAGATATGGTTATGACGGACTGGTTCCTTAACTTTTTCAAATCAAACAGCGCGGCAGGTGCTTCGAAATATGGTTCCTTGGGTGTCGGACCTTCAAAACCCGAGTGGCGACTCTGTATTTTTTGAGCGCTTGCCACCTGCGCTCGCGCTCCCTCGATCCGGGCCCTTGCATTTTGGAAACCGGAATTTCCAGGGCATGCTGCCCACACCCGGTGACAAGCAATCGGCTTGCCATGCCTTGGCGCCCCCTTATTTTGGCATGCCGTGAGTCATGCCTTGGCCACCCTTGGTCTTGGCATGCCGTGAGAAACACATTGCCTTGCCCGGTGACAAGCAATCAGCCATTCCTTGGCCACCCCTTGTTTTGGCATGCCGTGAGCAATGCATTGCCTTGCTCGGTGACAAGCAATCGGATTGCCATGCCTTGGCCACCCCTTGTTTTGGCATGCCGTGAGTCATGCATTGGCCCCCATTGGTCTTGGCATGCCGTGAGCAATGCATTGCCTTGCCCGGTGACAAGAAATCGGCTTGCCATGCCTCGGCCACCCCTTGTTTTGGCATGCCGTGAGTCATGCCTTGGCCCACCTTGGTCTTGGCATGCCGTGAGCAATGCATTGCCTTGCCCGGTGACAAGCAATCGGCTTGCCATGCCTTGGCCACCCCTTGTTTTGGCATGCCGTGAGTCATGACTTGGCCGCCCTTGGTCTTGGCATGCCATGAGCAATGCATTGCCTTGCCCGGTGACAAGCAACTTTTTAGCCGACACCCAACGTTACCCGACAGCTTGGTTGCCGTTACCCAGAAACTTTTTAGCCGCTACCTGGCAACATGGTTGTCTAACAATACCCAGCAACTTTTTAGCCATTACCAAGAAACCAGGTAATTCCTTGCCTTGGCTTTGCCCGGTGAGACAGCTTGCGACACCTTGGCTAGAACAGTCTATTGTTTTTGCCTACCATCACAAACGATTCCCGATGCCTTTTGTAGACCATCGTCTTGGCATACACCCAAGTGTTTGCCAAAGTGTTTCCCAATTGTTTCCTAGTGTCCGAGCAGTTACCAGCTTACCTCTCCGCAAGGTTGTGCCTGCCCCGAAGGGCTTCAACACCAATGCATCATCGAGGTAGTTTTCTGAAGGGACAATGCCATAGCCAACAGAGAACCGTCGACCGGCGCTCGCCACCTAGGTGACAAGCTTCTCCCTCCACAAGGAGGCATCCCCTGGGCTACGCAACGTGGCATTGGGAATCAAATACCATTAGCCAGTTACGCTTTTTCGTGCGGGGACACCAATGCATCATCGGGATTGTGCCATAGCCAACGGATATCCATCAGTCGGCGCTCACCACCAAGGCGACGAGCTTACCTCTCAGCAAGGAGGCATCCCCCGAAAGGAACACCAATGCATCATGGAGGAAGAAGGTTAACGAAGGGACAGTGCCATAGCCAACGGATAACCGTCAATCGGCGCTCGCCGTTTAGGCGACAAGCTTCTCCTTCAACTAGGAGGCATCCCCTAGGATACGAACCATGGCATTAGGAAATTAAGACCATTAGCCAGTTACGCTTTTCCGTGCGGGGACACCAATGCATCATCGGGATGGTGCCATAGCCGACGGAGAACCATCAGCCGGCGCTCATCGCCTAGGCGACAAGCTGACCCCTCAACAAGGAGGCATCCCCGGGGTTACATGCCCTGTCATTAGGAATCAAAGACCGTTAGCCAGGAATCAAAGACCGTTAGCCAGAAACAAAGACCATTAGCCAATGCATCACGGAGGATGTGAGTCTGCAAGCATTACCGACGGGACGTGAAAGCACGAGCATTTGAGACCAAACGGCCATGGAATTCTTGTTTCTGCCCGATAGAGTCGTGCTTTGCTTTGCCTTGCCCTGTATTGGATAGGGCATGCCATTACGCGGGCAATTTTTTCTAGCTTTACCGACGGGTTATCTTTTCACGTGTTTTCGAGGCTAAATGGCCAACAATTGCCCGACGAAGTGTTTCTTCGCCCGATTGAATCGTGCATTGCCTAGCTGGAACGCTACAAATAACATTTCGCCTTGGGGTATTCTGGTCTTTTTTCCGAGCATTACCGACGAGATGTGATTCCATGGCTATCAGAGGCCAAACGGCCAAGAATTGCCCAATAGAGTCTTGCTTTTCCCGATAGAGCTGTGCTTTGCCTTGCGGTATGGCTTACAATAGCATTTCGTTTCAGGGGCATTTCGGTCTTTTTTCCGAGCATTACCGACGGGTCGTGTTTCAATGAGCAACCAAGGCCAAAAGGCCAAGAATTGCCCGAGGGGTCTCGATAGCAACGTGCCATGGCACCCGGGGTCGGGTGGCCACGGCTTCCCCAAGGGAGGGAGACCACCCCCCACCTATAGTAGCAAAATTAGCCTTTGCCCTTGTGGCAGGAAGGAACATCACAATGTCCGAACAGTCATAATGGGCTTTTTTTTGCGCGTCACAACTTTTTTTCATACACTTTGAATTGGAACATCTTCACAAAAATATGGAGCAACTCCACAAAAAAATTCAAAACTTTTTGCCAAAAGAATAATTTTATATTAATTGAACAAAAAAAAAAATTATAAATATTATTAAAAAAAATACCAAAATATTCAAAAAAATACGAAAAAAGTATGAAAAAATCACGAAAAATTATAAACAAGCTACACAATAATTATGTAACTATATTGGGTTGAAAAATGAGGCATCTACAATACAAAATATTTAAATAAAAACTTAAAAAAGTGTAAATATAAAAATAAAAAAAGATAGAAAACTACATTGCGAAAATCCCACAAGATGGTGAATAAACAAGAGTTTTTGGAGAGTTTTGCCAAGATCATATTGATGCTTGCATTGATTTGCCCGATGACAAGCTACTTTTTAGCCGTACTAAGCAAATTTTTAGCCGTTACCCAGCAACTTGGTTACCGATATCGAGCGTTACCCGACGACTAGGCACCCAGCTACTTGCTTGCCATGCCTTGTCCACCCTTGGTCTTGGCATGCCGTGAGCAATGCATTGCCATGCCCGGTGACAAGCAATTGGCTTGCCATGCCTTGGCCACCCCTTGTTTTGGCATGCCGTGAGTCATGCCTTTGCTACCCTTGGTCTTGGCATGCCGTGAGCATGCTTGCCATCCGTTGGCCACCCCTTGTTTTGGCATGCATTGAGTAAAGCCTTGTCTACCCTTGGTCTTGGCATGCCGTGAGCAATGCATTTCCTTGCCCGGTGACAAGCAATCGGCTTGCCATGCCTTGGCACCCCCTTGTTTTGGCATGCCGTGAGTCATGCCTTGGCCACCCTTGGTCTTGGTATGCTGTGAGAAATGCATTGCCTTGCCCGGTGACAAGCAATCGGCTTGCCATGCCTCGGCCACCCCTTGTTTTGGCATGCCGTGAGTCATGCCTTGGCCCCCCTTGGTCTTGGCATGACGTGAGCAATGCATTGCCTTGCCCGGTGATAAGCAATCGGCTAGCCATGCCTCGGCCACCCCTTGTTTTGGCATGCCGTGAGTCATGCCTTGGCCCCCCTTGGTCTTGGCATGCTGTGAGCAATGCATTGCCTTGCCCGGTGACAAGCAATTGGCTTGCCATGCCTCGGCCACCCCTTGTTTTGGCATGCCGTGAGCAGTGCATTGCCTTGCCCGGTGACAAGCAATCGGCTTGCCATGCCTCGGCCACACCTTGTTTTGGCATGCCATGAGCAGTGCATTGCCTTGCCCGGTGAGAAGCAATCGGCTTGCCATGCCTTGGCCGCCCTTGGTCTTGGCATGCCATGAGCAATGCATTGCCTTGCCCGGTGACAAGCAACTTTTTAGCCGACAACCAACGTTACCCGACAGCTTGGCTGCTGATACCCAGCAACTTAGCTGCTGTTACCCAGAAACTTTTTAGCCGCTACCTGGCAACTTGGTTGTCTAACAATACCCAGCAACTTTTTGGCCATTACCAAGAAACCTTGTAATTCCTTGCCTTGGCTTTGCCCGGTGAGCCAGAACAGTCAATCGTTGTTGCCTACCATCACAAACGATTCCCGATGCCTTGTCTAGACCATCGTCTTGGCATACACCCAAGTGTTTCCCAAGTGTTTCCAAGTGTCCAAGTTCCAAAGTGCCTAAGCCCTTCACGTCCGAGCAGCAACCAGCTTACCTCTCCGCAAGGGTGTTCCTACCCCGAAGGGCTTCAACACCAATGCATCGTCGAGGTAGTTTTCCGATGGGACAATGCCATAGCCAATAGAGAACCATCGACCGGCGCTCGCCACCTAGGCGACAAGCTTCTCCCTCCACAAGGAGGCATCACCTGGGCTACCCAACGTGGCATTAGGAAACAAAGACCATTAGCCAGTTACGCTTTTCCGTGCGGGGACACCAATGCATCATCGGGATTGTGCCATAGCCAACGGATATCCATCAGCCGGTGCTCACCACCAAGGTGACGAGCTTACCTCTCATCAAGGAGGCATCCCCCGAAAGGAACACCAATGCATCATGGAGGAAGAAGGTTAACGAAGGGACAGTGCCATAGCCAACGGATAACAGTCAACCAGCTGTCGCCGTTTAGGCGACAAGCTTCTCCCTCAACTAGGAGGCATCCCCTAGGATACGAACCGTGGCATTAGGAATCTAAGACCATTAGCCAGTTACGCTTTTCCGTGCGGGGACACCAATCCATCATCGGGATGGTGCCATAGCCAACAGAGAACCATCCGTCGGCGCTCATCGCCTAGGCGACAAGCTGACCCCTCAACAAGGAGGCGTCACCGGGGCTACACGCCCTGGCATTAGGAATCAAAGACCATTATCCAGGTACGTTTTGACATGCGGGGATGCCAATGCATCATCGGGAAGGTGCCATAGCCAACAGAGATCCGTCGACCGGCGCTCATCACCTGGGCGACGAGCTTAGCTCTCAGCAAGGAGGCATCCCCCGATGGGAACACCAATGCATCACGGAGTATGTGAGTCTGTAAGCATTAACGACGGGACGTGAAAGCACGAGCATTTGAGACCAAACGGCCATGGAATTTTTGTTTCTGCCCGATAGAGTCGTGCTTTGCTTTTCCTTGCCCTGTATTGGATAGGGCATGCCATTACGCGGGCAATTTTTTCTAGCATTACCTTTCCACGTGTTTCCGAGGCTAAACGGCCAACAATTGCCCGACGGAGTGTTTCTTTGCCCGATAGAATCGTGCATTGCCTAGCTGGACCGCTACAAATAACCTTTTGCCTCGGGGTATTTCGGTCTATTTTCTGAGCATTACCGATGAGATGTGATTCCATGGCTATCAGAGGCCAAACAGCCAAGAATTGCCCGATAGAGTCTTACTTTGCCCAATAGAGCTGTGCTTTGCCTTGCGGGACGGCTTACAATAGCATTTCATTTCAGGGGCATTACCGACGGGTTGTGTTTCAATGAGCAACCAAGCCCAAAAGGCCAAGAATTGCCCGAGGGGTCTCGATAGCAACGTGCCATGGCACCCGGCGTCGTGTGGCCATGGCTTCCCCGGGGGAGGGAGACCACCCCCCCGTATAGTATCAAAATTAGCCTTTGCCCTTGTGGCAGGAAGGAACATGATTATGTCCGAACAGTCATAATGGGCTTTTTTTTTAGCATCACAACTTTGTTTCATGAACTTTGAATTGGAACATCTTCACAAAAATATGGAGCAACTCCCCAAAAAAATTCAGAATTTTTTGCCAAAAGAATAATTTTATATTAATTAAACAAAAAATAAATATATAAATATTATAAAAAGATACCAAAATATTCAAAAAAATACAAAAAAAAGTATGAAAACATCACGAAAAATTATAAACAAGCTACACAATAATTATGTAACTATATTGGGTTGAAAAATGAGGCATCTACAATACAAAATATTTAAATTCAAACTTAAAAACGTGTAAAAATAAAAATAAAAAAGATAGAAAACTAACATTGCAAAAATCCCATAAGATGGTGACTAAACAAGAGTTTTGGAGAGTTTTGCCAAGATCATATTGATGCTTGCATTGATTTGCCCGATGACAAGCTACTTTTTAGCCGTACTAAGCAAATTTTTAGCCGTTACCCAGCAACTTGGTTACCGATATCGAGCGTTACCCGACGACTAGGCACCCAGCAACTTGCTTGCCATGCCTTGGCCACCCCTTGTTTTGGCTTGCCGTGATTCATGCCTTGGCTACCCTTGGTCTTGGCTTGCCGTGAGTCATGCCTTGGCTAACCTTGGTCTTGGCATGCCGTGAGCATGCTTGCCATCCGTTGGCCACCCCTTGTTTTTGCATGCAGTGAGTCATGCCTTGGCTACCCTCGCTCTTGGCATGCCGTGAGCAATGCATTGCCTTGCCCGGTGACAAGCAATCGGCTTGCCATGCCTTAGCGCCCCTTGTTTTGGCATGCCGTGAGTCATGCCTTGGCCACCCTTGGTCTTGGCATGCCGTGAGAAATGCGTTGCCTTGCCCGTTGACAAGCAATCGACTTGCCATGCCTCAGCCACCCCTTGTTTTGGCATGCCGTGAGTCATGCCTTGGCCCCCTTGGTCTTGGCATGCCGTGAGCAATGCATTGCCTTGCCCGGTGACAAGCAATCGGCTTGCCATGCCTCGACCACCCCTTGTTTTGGCATGCCGTGAGCAGTGCATTGCCTTGCCCGGTGACAAGCAATCGGCTTGCCATGCCTTGGCCACCCTTTGTTTTGGCATGCCGTGAGTCATGACTTGGCCGCCCTTGGTCTTGTCATGCCATGAGCAATGCATTGCCTTGCCCGGTGACAAGCAACTTTTTAGCCGACACCCAACGTTACCCGACAGCTTGGTTGCCGATACCCAGCAACTTGGTTGCCGTTACCCAGAAACTTTTTAGCCGCTACCTGGCAACTTGGTTGTCTAACAATACCCAGCAACTTTTTGACCATTACCAATAAAATGGGTAATTCCTTGCCTTTGCTTTGCCCGGTGAACCAGAATAGTCAATTGTTATTGCCTACCATCACAAACGATTCCCGATGCCTTGTCTAGGCCATCGTCTTGGCATACGCCCAAGTGTTGGCCCAAGTGTTTCCCAAGTGTTTCCAAATGTCCAAGTTCCAAAGTGCCTAAGCCCTTCACGTCCGAGCAGCAACTAGCTTACCTCTCCGCAAGGGTGTGCCTGCCCCGAAGGGCTTCAACACCAATGCATCATCGAGGTAGTTTGCCGATGGGACAATGCCATAGCCAACAGAGAACCGTCGACCGGCGCTCGCCACCTAGGCGACAAGCTTCTCCCTCCACAAGAGAGGAATCCCCTGGGCTACGCAACGTGGCATTAGGAATCAAAGACCATTAGCCAGTTACGCTTTTCCGTGCGGGGACACCAATGCATCATCGGGATTGTGCCATAGCCAACGGATATCCATCAGCCGGCGCTCACCACCAAGGCGACGAGCTTACCTCTCAGCAAGGAGGCATCCCCCGAAAGGAACACCAATGCCTCATGGAGGAAGAAGGTTAACGAAGGGACAGTGCCATAGCCAACGGATAACCGTCAACCGGCGCTCGCCGTTTAGGCGACAAGCTTCTCCCTCAACAAGGAGGCATCCCCTGGGATACAAACTGTGGCATTAGGAATCTAAGACCATTAGCCAGTTATGCTTTTCCATGCGGGGACACCAATGCATCATCGGGATGGTGCCATAGCCGACAGAGAACCATTAGCCGGCGCTCATCACCTAGGCGACAAGCTGACCCCTCAACAAGGAGGCTTCCCCGGGGCTACACGCCCTGGCATTAGGAATCAAAGACCATTAGCCAGGTACGTTTTGACATGAGGGGATGCCAATGCATCATCGGGAAGGTGCCATTGCCAACAGAGATCCGTCGGCCGGCGCTCATCACCTGGGCGATGAGCTTACCTCTCAGCAAGGAGGGATCCCCCGATGGGAACACCAATGCATCACGGAGGATGTGAGTCTGCAAGCATTACCGACGGGACGTGAAAGCACGAGCATTTGAGACCAAACGGCCATGGAATTCTTTTTTCTGCCCGATAGAGTCGTGCTTTGCTTTGCCTTGCCCTGTATTGGATAGTGCATGCCATTACGCGGGCAATTTTTTCTAGCGTTACCGATGGGTTATCTATTCACGTGTTTCCGAGGCTAAACGGCTGACAATTGCCCGACGAAGTGTTTCTTTGCCCGATAGAATAGTGCATTGCCTAGCTGGACCATTACAAATAACCTTTCGCCTCGGGGTATTTTGGTGTTTTTTCCGAACATTACCGACGAGATGTTATTCCATGGCTATCAGAGGCCAAACGGCCAAGAATTGCCTGATAGAGTCTTGCTTTGCCCAATAGATCTGTGCTTTGCCTTGCGGGATGGCTTACAATAGCATTTTATTTCAGGGGCATTTCGGTCTTTTTTCTGAGCATTACCGACGGGTCGGGTTTCAATGAGCAACCAAGGCCAAAAGGCCAAGAATTGCCCGAGGGGTCTCGATAGCAACGTGCCATGGCACCCGACGTCGGGTGGCCACGGCTTCCCCAGGGGAGAGAGACCACCCCCCCCCCCCCCCCCTATAGTAGCAAAATTAACCTTTGCCCTTGTGGCAGGAAGGAACATGATTATATCCGAACAGTCATAATGGGCTTTTTTTTTAGCATCACAACTTTGTTTCATGAACTTCGCATTGGAACATCTTCACAAAAATATGGAGCAACTCCACAAAAAAATTCAGAATTTTTGCCAAAAGAATAATTTTATATTAATTAAATAAAAAATAAATATATAACTATTTGGGTTGAAAAATGAGGCATCTACAATACAAAATATTTAAATTAAAACTTAAAAACGTGTAAAAATAAAAATAAAAAAAGATAGAAAACTAACATTGCGAAAATCCCACAAGATGGTGACTAAACAAGAGTTTTTGGAGAGTTTTGCCAAGATCATATTGATGCTTGCATTGATTTGCCCGATGACAAGCTACTTTTTAGCCGTACTAAGCAAATTTTTAGCCGTTAACCATCAACTTGGTTGCCGATATCGAGAGTTACCCGACGACTAGGCACCCAACAACTTGCTTGCCATGCCTTGGCCACCCTTGGTCTTGGCATGTCGTGAGCAATGCATTGCCAAGCCCGGTGACAAGCAATCGGCTTGCCATGCCTTGGCCACACCTTGTTTTGGCATGCCGTGAGCAGTGCATTGCCTTGCCCGGTGACAAGCAATCGGCTTGCCATGCCTTGGCCACCCCTTGTTTTGGCATGCCGTGAGTCATGCCTTGGCTACCCTTGGTCTTGGCATGCCGTGAGCATGCTTTCCATGCCTTGGCCACCCCTTGTTTTGGCATGCAGTGAGTCATGCCTTGGCTACCCTTAGTCTTGGCATGCCCTGAGCAATGCATTGCCTTGCCCGGTGACAAGCAATCGGCTTGCCATGCCTTGGCGCCCCCTTGTTTTGGCATGCCGTGAGTAATGCCTTGGCCACCCTTGGTCTTGGCATGCCGTGAGAAACGCATTGCCTTGCCCGGTGACAAGCAATCAGCCATTCCTTGGCTACACCTTATTTTGGCATGCCGTGAGCAATGCATTGCCTTGCCCGGTGACAAGCAATCGGATTGCCATGCCTTGGCCACCCCATGTTTTGGCATGCCGTGAGTCATGCATTGGCCCCCAATGGTCTTGGCATGCCGTGAGCAATGCATTGCCTTGCCCGGTGACAAGAAATCGGCTTGCCATGCCTCGGCCACCCCTTGTTTTGGCATGCCGTGAGTCATGCCTTGGCCCACCTTGGTCTTGGCATGCTGTGAGCAATGCATTGCCTTGCTCGGTGACAAGCAATCGGCCTGCCATGCCTTGGCCACCCCTTGTTTTGGCATGCCGTGAGTCATGACTTGGCCGCCCTTGGTCTTGGCATGCCATGAGCAATGCATTGCCTTGCCCTGTGTCAAGCAACTTTTTAGTCGACACCCAATGTTACCCGACAGCTTGGTTTCCGATACCCAGCAACTTGGTTGCCGTTACCCAGAAACTTTTTAGCCGCTACCTGGCAACTTGGTTGTCTAACAATACCCAATAACTTTTTAGCCATTACCAAGAAACTGGGTAATTCCTTGCCTTGGCTATAACAGTCTATTGTTTTTGCCTACCATCACAAATGATTCCCGATGCCTTGTCTAGACCATCGTCTTGGCATACGCCCAAGTGTTTCCCAATTGTTTCCAAGTGTCCAAGTTCGAAAGTGCCTAAGCCCTTCAAGTCCGAGTAGCAACCAGCTTACCTCTCCGCAAGGGTGTGCCTGCCCCGAAGGGCTTCAACACCAATGCATCATCGAGGTAGTTTTTTGATGGGACAATGCCATAGCCAACAGAGAACCGTCGACCGGCGCTCGCCACCTAGGCGACAAGCTTCTCCCTCCACAAGGAGGCATCCCCTGGGCTACGCAAAGTGGCATCAGGAATCAAAGACCATTAGCAAGTTACGCTTTTCCATGCGGGGACACCAATGCATCATCGGGATTGTGCCATAGCCAACGGATATCCATCAGCCGGCGCTCACCACCAAGGCGACGAGCTTACCTCTCAGCAAGGAGGCATCCCCCGAAAGGAACACCAATGCATCATGGAGGAAGAAGGTTAACAAAGGGACAGTGCCATAGCCAACGGATAATCATCAACCGGCACTCGCCGTTTAGGCGACAAGCTTCTCCCTCAACAAGGAGGCATCCCCTGGGATACGAACCGTGGCATTAGGAATCTAAGACCATTAGCCAGTTACCCTTTTCCGTGAGGGGACACCAATGCATCATCGGGATGATGCCATAGCCGACAGAGAACCATCAGCCGGCGCTCATCGCCTAGGCGACAAGCGGACCCCTCAACAAGGAGGCGTCCCCGGGGCTACATGCCCTGGCATTAGGAATCAAAGACCTTTAGCCAAGTACGTTTTGACATGCGGGGATGCCAATGCATTATCGGGAAGGTTCCATAGCCAAAAGAGATCCGTCGGTCGGCACTCATCACCTGGGCGACGAGCTTACCTCTCAGCAAGGAGGCATCCCCCGATGGGAACACCAATGCATCACGGAGGATGTGAGTCTGCAAGTATTACCGATGGGACGTGAAAGCACGAGCATTTGAGACCAAACGGCCATGGAATTCTTGTTTCTGCCCGATAGAGTCGTGCTTTGCTTTGCCTTGTCCTGTATTGGATAGGGCATGCCATTACGCGGGCAATTTTTTCTAGCGTTACCGACGGGTTATCTTTTCACGTGTTTCCGAGGATAAACGGCCAACAATTGCCCGACGGAGTGCTTCTTTGCCCGATAGAATCGTGCATTGCCTAGCTGGACCGCTACAAATAACCTTTTGCCTCGGGGTATTTTGGTCTTTTTCCCGTGCATTACCGACGAGATGTGATTCCATGGCTATCAGAGGCCAAACGGCCAAGAATTGCCCGATAGAGTCTTGCTTTGCCCAATAGAGCTGTGCTTTGCCTTGCGGGATGGCTTACAATAGCATTTCGTTTCAGGGGCATTTCAGTCTTTTTTTTGAGCATTACCGACGGGTCGTGTTTCAACGAGCAACCAAGGACGAAAGGCCAAGAATTGCCCGAGGGGTCTCGATAGCAACGTGCAATGGCACCCGGCGTCGGGTGGCCACGGCTTCCCCGGGGGAGGGAGACCACCCCCCCTATAGTAGCAAAATTAGCCTTTGCCCTTGTGGCAGGAAGGAACATCACAATGTCCCAATAGTCATAATGGGCTTTTTTTTTAGCATCACAACTTTGTTTCATGAACTTTGAATTGGAACATCTTCACAAAAATATGGAGCAACTCCACAAAAAAATTCCGAATTTTTTGCCAAAAGAATAATTTTATATTAATTAAACAAAAAACAAATATATAAATATTATAAAAAAAACCAAAATATTCAAAAAAATAAAAAAAAATAATGAAAAAATCACGAAAAATTATAAACAAGCTACACAATAATTATGTAACTATATTGGGTTGAAAAATGAGGCATCTACAATACAAAATATTTAAACTAAAACTTGAAAACGTGTAAAAATGAAAATAAAAAAAGATAGAAAACTAACATTGCAAAAATCCCACAAGATGGTGACTAAACAATAGTTTTTGGAGAGTTTTGCCAAGATCATATTGATGCTTGCATTGATTTGCCCGATGACAATCTACTTTTTAGCCGTACTAAGCAAATTTTTAGCCGTTACCCAGCAACTTGGTTGCCGATATCGAGTGTTACCCGACGACTAGGCACCCAGCAACTTGCTTGCCATTCCTTGGCCACCCTTGGTCTTGGCATGCCGTGAGCAATGCATTGCCATGCCCGGTGACAAGCAATCGGCTTGCCATGCCTTGGCCACCCCTTGTTTTGGCATGCCGTGAGCAGTGCATTGCCTTGCCCGGTGACAAGCAATCGGCTTGCCATGCCTTGGCCACCCCTTGTCTTGGCATGCCGTGAGTCATGACTTGGCCGCCCTTGGTCTTGGCATGCCATGAGCAATGCATTGCTTGCCCGGTGACAAGCAACTTTTTAGCCGACACCCAACATTACCCGACAGCTTGGTTGCCGATACCCAGCAACTTGGTTGCCGTTACCCAGAAAACTTTTTAGCCGCTACCTGGCAACTTGGTTGTCAAACAATACCCTGCAACTTTTTAGCCATTACCAAGAAACCGGGTAATTCCTTGCCTTGGCTTTGCCTGGTGAGCCAGCTTGCCCCACCTTGGTTAGAACAGTCAATTGTTATTGCCTACCATCACAAACGATTCCCGATGCCTTGTCTAGACCATCGTCTTGGCATACGCCTAAGTGTTTCCCAACTGTTACAAAGTGCCTAAGCCCTTCACATCCGAGCAGCAACCAGCTTACCTCTCTGCATGGGTGTGCCTGCCCCGAAGGGCTTCAACACCAATGCATCATCGAGGTAGTTTTCATAAGGGACAATGCAATAGCTAATAGAGAACCGTCGACCGGCGCTCCCACCTAGGCGACAAGCTTCTCCCTCCACAAGGAGGCATCCCCTGGGCTACGCAACGTGGCATTGGAAATCAAAGACCATTAGCCAGTTACGCTTTTCCGTGCGGGGACACCAATGCATCATCGGGATTGTGTCATAGCCAACGGATATCCATCAGCCGACGCTCACCACCAAGGCGATGAGCTTACCTCTCAGCAAGGAGGCATCCCCCGAAAGGAACACCAATGCATCATGGAGGAAGAAGGTTAACGAAGGGACAGTGCCATAGCCAACGGATAACTGTCAACCGGCGCTCGCCGTCTAGGCGGCAAGCTTCTCCCTCAACAAGGAGGCATCCCCCGGGATACGCACCGTGGCATTAGGAATCTAAGACCATTAGCCAGTTACACTTTTCCGTGCGGGGACACCAATGCATCATCGGGATTGTGCCATAGCCAACGGATATCCATCAGCCGGCGCTCATCACCAAGGCGACGAGCTTACCTCTCAGCAAGGAGGCATCCCCCGAAAGGAAAACCAATGCATCATGGAGGAAGATTACCGAATGGACAATGCCATAGCCAATGGACGAGATCCACTGACTGGCGCTCGCCGCCCATCTCATTGAAATAGGCGAGGAGCTTACCTCTCAACAACAAGGCATCCCCCGAAGGGAACACCAATGCATCATCAAGGAAGTTTAACGAAGGGACAGTGCCATGGCCAACGGATAACCATCAACCGGCTCACAGCGCCTAAGACGACGTGCTTACCCCTCCGCAAGGAGGCAATCCATGAAGGAAATGCCAATGCATCATCAAGAAAGATTTTTGCAAATTCATTTTTGTTTTTTAAATGAACAACAATTTTATAAAGCATTTGACTTCACGTCCGAGCAGCAACCAGCTTACCTCTCCGCAAGGGTGTGCCTGCCCCGAAGGGCTTCAACACCAATGCATCATCGAGGTAGTTTTCCGAAGGGACAATGCCATAGCCAACAGAGAACCGTCGACCGGCGCTCGCCACCTAGGCGACAAGCATCTCCCTCCACAAGTAGGCATCCCCTGGGCTACGCAACGTGGCATTGGGAATCAAAGACCATTAGCCAGTTACGCTTTTCTGTGCGGGGACACCAATGCATCATCGGGATTGTGCCATAGCCAATGGATATCCATCAGCCGGCGCTCACCACCAAGGCGACGAGCTTACCTCTCAGCAAGGAGGCATCCCCCGAAAGGAACACCAATGCATCATGGAGGAAGAAGGTTAACGAAGGGACAGTGCCATAGCCAACGGATAACCGTCAACCGGCGCTCGCCGTTTAGGCGACAAGCTTCTCCCTCAACAAGGAGGCATCCCCTGGGATACAAACCGTGGCATTAGGAATCTAAGACCATTAGCCAGTTACGCTTTTCCGTGCGGAGACACCAATGCATCATCGGGATGGTGCCATAGCCGACAGAGAACCATCAGCCGGCGCTCATCGCCTAGGCAACAAGCTGACCCCTCAACAAGGAGGCATCCCCGGGGCTACACGCCCTGGCATTAGGAATCAAAGACCATTAGCGAGGTACTTTTTGACATGCGGGGATGCCAATGCATCATCGGGAAGGTGCCATAGCCAACAGAGATCCGTCGGCCGATGCTCATCACCTGGGCGACGAGCTTACCTCTCAGCAAGGAGGCATCCCCCGATGGGAACACCAATGCATCACGGAGGATGTGAGTCTGCAAGCATTACCGACGGGACGTGAAAGCACGAGCATTCGAGACCAAACGGCCATGGAATTCTTGTTTCTGCCCAATAGAGTCGTGCTTTGCTTTGCCTTGCCCTGTATTGGATAGGGCTTGCCATTATGCGGGCAATTTTTTCTAGCGTTACCGACGGGTTATCTTTTCACGTGTTTCCGAGGCTAAAAGGCCAACAATTGCCCGACGGAGTGTTTCTTTGCCCGATAGAATCGTGCATTGCCTAGCTGGACCGCTACAAATAACCTTTCACCTCGGGGTATTTCGGTCTTTTTTCCGAGCATTACCGACGAGATGTGATTCCATGGCTATCAGAGGCCAAACGGCCAAAAATTGCCCGATAGAGTCTTGCTTTGCCCAATAGAGCTGTGCTTTGCCTTGCGGGACGACTTACAATAGCATTTCATTTTAGGGGCATTTCGGTCTTTTTTCCAAGTATTACCGACGGGTCGTGTTTCAACGAGCAACCAAGGCCAAAAGGCCAAGAATTGCCCGAGGGGTCTCGATAGCAACGTGCCATGGCACCCGGCGTCGGGTGGCCACGGCTTCCCCAAGGGAGGGAGACCACGCCCCCCTATAGTAGCAAAATTAGCCTTTGCCCTTGTGGCAGGAAGGAACATCACAATGTCCCAACAGTCATAATGGGCTTTTTTTCGCGCATCACAACTTTTTTTCATGAACTTTGAATTGGAACATCTTCACAAAAATATGGAGCAACTCCACAAAAAAATTCAGAATTTTTTGCCAAAAGAATAATTTTATATTAATTAAAAAAAAATAAAATACATAAATATTATAAAAAAATACAAAATATTCAAAAAAATACAAAAAAAGTATGAAAAAATCACGAAAAATTATAAACAAGCTACACAATAATTATGTAACTATATTGGGTTGAAAAATGAGGCATCGACAATACAAAATATTTAAATTAAAACTTAAAAATGTGTAAAAATAAAAATAAAAAAGATAGAAAACTAACATTGCGAAAATCCCACAAGATGGTGACTAAACAAGAGTTTTTGGAGAGTTTTGCCAAGATCATATTGATGCTTACATTGATTTGCCCGTTTAGGCGACAAGCTTCTCCCTCAACAAGGAGGCATCCCCTGGGATACGAACCGTGGCATTAGGAATCTAAGACCATTAGCCAGTTACACTTTTCTGTGCGGGGACACCAATGCATCATCGGGATGGTGCCATAGCCGACAGAGAACCATCAGCCGGCGCTCATCGCTTAGGTGACAAGCTGACCCCTCAATAGGAGGCGTCCCCGGGGCTACACGCCCTGGCATTAGGAATCAAAGACCATTAGCCAGGTATGTTTTGACATGCGGGGATGCCAATGCATCATTGGGAAGGTGCCATAGCCAACAGAGATCCGTCGGCCGGAGCTCATCACCTGGGCGACAAGCTTACCTCTCAGCAAGGAGGCATCCCCCGATCGGAACACCAATGTATCACGGAGGATGTGAGTTTGCAAGCATTACCGACGGGACGTGAAAGCACGAGCATTTGAGACCAAACGGCTATGGAATTCTTGTTTCTGCCCGATAGAGTCGTGCTTTGCTTTGCCTTGCCCTGTATTGGATAGGGCATGCCATTACGCGGGCAATTTTTTCTAGCGTTACCGACGGGTTATCTTTTCACGTGTTTCCGAGGATAAACGGCCAACAATTGCCCGACGGAGTGTTTCTTTGCCCGATAGAATCGTGCATTGCCTAACTGGACCGCTACAAATAACCTTTCACCTCAGGGTATTTCGGTCTTTTTTCCGAGCATTACCGACGAGATGTGATTCCATGGCTATCAGAGGCCAAACGGCCAAGAATTGCCCGATAGATTCTTGCTTTGCCCAATAGAGCTGTGCTTTGCCTTGCGGGACGGCTTAAAAAAGCATTTCGTTTCAAGGGCATTTTGGTATTTTTTCCGAGCATTACCGACGGGTCGTTTTTCAACGAGCAACCAAGGCCAAAAGGCCAAGAATTGCCCGAGGGGTCTCGATATCAACGTGCCATGGCACCCGGCGTCGGGTGGCCACGGCTTCCCCAAGGGAGGGAGACCACGCCCCCTATAGTAGCAAAATTAGCCTCTGCCCTTGTGGCAGGAAGGAACATGATTATGTCCGAACAGTCATAATGGGCTTTTTTTTGAGCATCACAACTTTGTTTCATGAACTTTGAATTGGAACATCTTCACAAAAATATGGAGCAACTCCACACAAAAATTCAGAATTTTTTGCCAAAAGAATTATTTTATATTAATTAAACAAAAAATAAATATATAAATATTATAAAAAAATACCAAAATATTCAAAAAAAAAACAAAAAAAGTATGAAAAAATCATGAAAAATTATAAACAAGCTACACAATAATTATGTAACTATATTGGGTTGAAAAATGAGGCATCTACAATACAAAATATTTAAATTAAAACTTAAAAACGTGTAAAAATAAAAATAAAAAAAGATAGAAAACTAACATTGCAAAAATCCCACAAGATGGTGACTAAACAAGAGTTTTTGGAGAGTTTTGCCAAGATCATATTGATGCTTGCATTGATTTGCCCGATGACAAGCTAATTTTTAGCTGTACTAAGCAAATTTTTAGCCGTTACCCAGCAACTTGGTTACCGATATCGAGCGTTACCCGATGACTAGGCACCCAGCAACTTGCTTGCCATGCCTTGGCCAACCTTGGTCTTGGCATGCCGTGAGCAATGTATTGCCATGCCCGGTGACAAGCAATCGGCTTGCCATGCCTTGGCGCCCCCTTGTTTTGGCATGCCGTGAGTCATGCCTTGGCAACCCTTGGTCTTGGCATGCCGTGAGAAATGCATTGTCTTACCAAGAAACCGGGTAATTCCTTGCCTTGGCTTTGCCTGGTGAGCCAGTTTGCCACACCTTGGCTAGAACAGTCAATTGTTATTGCCTACCATCACAAACCATCACACCCCTTGTTTTGGCATGCGTGAGTCATGCCTTGGCTTCCATTGGTCTTGGCATGCCGTGAGCATGCTTGCCATCCATTGGCCACCCCTTGTTTTGGCATGCAGTGAGTCATGCCTTGGCTACCCTTGGTCTTGGCATGCCGTGAGCAATGCATTGCCTTGCCCGGTGACAAGCAATCGGCTTGCCATGCCTTGGCGCCCCCTTGTTTTGGCATGCCGTGAGTCATGCCTTGGCCACCCTTGGTCTTGGCATGCCGTGAGAAATGCATTGCCTTGCCCGGTGACAAGCAATCGGCTTGCCATGCCTCGGCCACCCCTTGTTTTGGCATGCCGTGAGTCATGCCTTGGCCCCCCTTGGTCTTGGCATGCCGTGAGCAATGCATTGCCTTGCCCGGTGACAAGCAATCGGCTTGCCATGCCTCGGCCACCCCTTGTTTTGGCATGCAGTGAGTCATGCCTTGGCCCCCCTTGTTCTTGGCATGCCGTGAGCAATGCATTGCCTTGCCCGGTGACAAGCAATCGGCTTGGCATGCCTCGGCCACCCCTTGTTTTGGCATGCCGTGAGCATTGCATTGCCTTGCCCGGTGGCAAGCAATCGGCTTGCCATGCCTTGGCCACCCCTTGTTTTGGCATGCCGTGAGTCATGACTTGGCGGCCCTTGGTCTTGGCATGCCATGAGCAATGTGTAGACACCCCAATCTGGGCTTCCAGATTAGTTTACTTACGGTTTTTGATTCCCCAATGATGAAATGGATCAAGAACACCCCGGGAATGTCGAGTGTTTGAGCTTTGAGTGTTTGCAAAACCCTTGAACCTAACCTAACCCTAAGCCACTTCCAAAAGCCAAAAAACCCTATTGATGTGTGCCAGGGCACAATCATTGCGTGCCAAGGCGCAATCATCGTGCGTCAAGGCGCAACCATCGCGCGCCGGGGCGCACCGTCGCGCGACGGTTTGACTCCATCGCGCGATGGTCAACCGGAGCATTGACCAGCGCGCCAGGGCGCACCATCGCGCGCCAGGGCGCATTGTCGCGCGACAGTTTGGAACCATCGCGCGACAGTCAGAACCTGTCCCCATCACCTTTATTCAGCTGGGCAGCTTAATTACCAAGTAACCCCCAGCCAGCCTCGTGGCTGGCTGGCCTCCATTCTTTGAACCAGAGCTACCTTTCCATTAATGGAAGGTGCTCTCCCTATAAATCCCCCCATTTGTTCTCTTTCAAGGGGTTCCAAAAAAAATTCAAAGCACAAAGGTTCTAACCCTAGCCCTTTGTTTATCTCTCCTCCATTAGCAAGTGCAACATTTGGTTTCCAACCTAGCACCCAAGAACAAAGCTTGTTCTTCCATCTCAACCTTTTCAAACATTTCAATCAAACCTCAAACCCAACCTCAAACTCAAAGCTCAAACATTTTTCAAACCTCAAAATTCAAAGGTATATCTTACCTTTGTTCTGCTCTCTGTTCTGATCCCTGAGGGGGGCTGGCAGGGTCAAGGCTGGTAATCAATACCAGTCCTGGCCCTAAAGCTAGCAAGGTTTCAAAAGCCGTGGCCAGGCAAACCCTCGCGCGATGGTCCCACTCACTCGCGCGACAGTTCTGTTTGCACGAGAGTGGACCACGTGGGGAAGGGAGGCTGGTCATTTCTTGTTTTACCTATGCTCATGGCTGTTATATAGTTTTATTTTGATATAGATCACTGTTGATGCATGTAAAAATCAGTTTATTGCTTTTCTTAGAGCTTAAATTGCTAGCTTGCATGTCAATATTTGGTTCTGCTCTGTTGGAGTACCCCTGGGATCATTCTGGACCCGTCTCAGAACCTGGAACGTGCAAAACCAGACACTGGAAAGTTGGATCGAACCCGCGCGCGCTGCACCCAAACCATCGCGCGATGGTCAATGCTCCATTTGACCAGTGCGCCAGGGCGCAACCATCGCGCGCCCGGGCGCATTGTCGCGCGACGGTTTGGAACCCTCGCGCGATTGTTTGTCCCCGATCAGTGGCTGGCCTTGCATGTTTAACTTGATTTTAGGCTATTATTTTGTCCCCACACTGTTTATGGGGTGTTTTGTTTATTTGTTAGGCTTTGCAGCCTATAAACTGTATATTATGACTGCATAAACTGCTTGGTTTGTCCTGGGTGTGCACTGGTCCTTCCAGAGCCCAGAGAGTTTAAACTGCTTGGTTTGTCCTGGGTGTGCACTGGTCCTTCCAGAGCCCAGAGAGTTTGAGAATAAGAGCTGTGGGCTTAGGCTTACTGGCGCGCGCAGGTCTTGTAGTAGCGTGCGCAGGTTTGGTCAGCATGCATTGACTTGATCAGTGCATACTGGTTTCTTCCTGTGCACGACACTCCAAGACAGGAGCTTTCCAGTCTGTTTAAACTCCCACAGGAGTCTGTTCTCATCCTATACTAACTGCTCATCCATGCCATCTATCACATCCTTCAAACATGTTACAGTTTTAATCCCCGATTAACTGTTCCCCCGCCCTAATTGGCTAAAATTGATTAATAAAAGAAGAATCGCAATGTTTTCAAAATGCTTAAGTAGAGACCGATCTCCGGATTGGGCGAGAGGGGTGCCATAAAACCCTTCCCCTCTCATAACCTGGCTCCCGAACCCAGATATGGTTATGACGGACTGGTTCCTTAACTTTTTCAAATCAAACAGCGCGGCAGGTGCTTCGAAATACGGTTCCTTGGGTGTCGGACCTTCAAAACCCGAGTGGCGACTCTGTATTTTTGAGCGCTTGCCACCTGCGCTCGCGCTCCCTCGATCCGGGCCCTTGCATTTTGGAAACCGGAATTTCCAGGGCATGCTGCCCACAGTGGCGACTCTGCTGGGGATGATCGGACTAATATTGATCTATACTTAGAGTTTAATACACTTGGGAACAATCCCTTAAAAAGTCTGTCAAAACGGTGAGCTTCGCGCTGCCGAAGGTTGGAATGGTGATTTAACAGGACCTCGTGTCCGGCCATTCTAATCTGGGGCTTTTTCGATTGTTCACTTGCGTAGTTTCCTCTAAAGATGGATTAAATAAAGTGAGCCAAATTTGAAAAGGCATTTTGCGATTTTGCGATTCTTCTTCTCTTAATCAATTCTAGCATCTCATTTGCATCGATGTGGGAAAAACCTCGTCGGAACGTTTTGGCAATCCGGCACGGTTTACCGGAGCCCGGGGGTCCCGAACGACCGACAACCTTCGACGATGATGGGTCATGCTACCGTTCGACTGTTATTCTGCGAAAAACGCGGGTAACGGGAGGTATATCTGTGGCCCTAGTCCGAGGAACCTGTTACGAACCAAAACCAGCCTTTGCATATACAAAGCACTAGAACTCTCCAAACTAGGACAGGTACCTGCAGGTTAAGATCTATTTGCATCTAACCCCGTAACTGCCTATGTGTTACTGCTTTCCCTATCGCATGCACTGTTTTGCATAGGAGCATGCTTAAGGCTGTTTTGTCTTCCGAGTTTGTCTTGCGCTGTCTAAGACGTTATTGGACCCGATGAGGAGTCGTTCATTCTGTTGAATGTTCGTTATCAATCGCAAAGTCCTTAGTTCAATGAGACTTTGAGAAATCAAAATTTACTAAATCCTTGGCTCACGCCCGATTAAGGATTCAACTGACAATAAGGAACAACGAAGTAGTGATGTCGTGTCACTGGCGCCACCTAGGTTGAAGTGCGTTGTCACTATACACCGCCGTGTTCAAGGTTAAGGTGCCATGACATCAATGTCGAGTTGTTCCGAGTTCAAAGTCGAATCTTCAAAAGGGACTAGCTGAAGGTTTAGTCTATTTTGACATCTTTTAGGATCTGTCGATCTACTCAAGGACACATCGCCGAAAAAAATTCTGAGGATTCCGGCAACGTCTGAAACTTGGGAGGCAAACTCGTCTCTGGTTCTGTACATGCATGCATACATTCTGTTCTGCGTAGGAGCATGTTTAGGGCGGCTTCTAAGTTGTCTCTCGCTTTCGAGTCTGTCTTATGCTTATTAGGACGCTGCTATAACCCGATGAAGAGTCGTGCATCTCGATGGTGCACGTTGTTAATTTTTCAAAGTCCTTAAATCAGCAAGACTTTGAGAAATCAAACCTTACTAAATCCTTGGCTCATGCCCGTTTGAGGATTCAACTGAAATTAAGGAACCACAAAGTGTTGATGTCATGATATTGATGTCATTTTGGTCATCGTGCTTCGCACGTACACCGCCCCGGCTAAAGCGCGTTGTCGCTCACGCCACCCCGGTAAAGGTGTCACGCCATCAATACCGAGTTGTTCCAAGTTCAAAGTCGAATCTTCAAAAGGGACTAGTCGAAGACTTAGTCTGTTTTGGCATCTCTTAGGATCAGTTTGATCTATTCAAAGGATATACCCTCGAAAAGAAATCTGAGGATTTTGGCAGCGTCCGAACATCATGAGACAGACTTGTCTCTAGTTCTAGAGTCTAGGGTGGACACCGACAACGATGTATGCATTGCATTTTGCTGCAGGAACGCCACTGAGCTTTCTCTTACTTTACTGTCTAGTTTGAAGCCATTGCGCCAAGCAAAAGAGTACCGAAAGGAAGAGCCAAACCTACTTGGGAACGTCTTCGGAATCCAATTCAAAGACTTGTCAGGCTCGAAACTCAGTCAGTTGCAACGAAGGCTTCTCCGGGTTCATTGTTGGCCGCCCTACAGTCGGGTTCACCATCGATTTTACAAAGAGCCACGCCGTCGGCTTCCCCTTCTTCAACATCTTCAAGGCCAGCTATGGCAGATCAACCGCTCACTCTGGAAACCATGCTTATGAACCTTCAGGATAGCATCACCGCCATGCAACAGAGGGCAGCTCAGACAGATACCAATATTGCCCGCCTGAATGACCTTATCCACACTCGCCTTCCACCTCCTCTTGAAGAGGAAGGCGAGGACGATGAGTCCGACCAGGAACAGCCTGTCTTGGTCCCAGATCCAAATCACGAGGGGCGTCTCATTGTTCAGCTCAACCCTAAGGAGGCTCGTGCGCCTGCTGCAATCCCAAATCCGGTAGGTGGTAAGCCTATTTTGAATCCGGATATGGCAGCTCTCATGGCCAAGATGGCAAAGCTGGAGGAGGCAGTCTCCAAGTCTGAAAAGATCAACGCAGGAGGAATTGACTTGGATCGTCTCTGTTTGTACCCTAATGCCAAGCTCCCTGACAAGTTCAAGATGCCTGACTTGGTTAAGTTTGACGGGAGCGGTGACCCCAAAACTCATCTCTATGGCTACCATGCCGCCATGAAGCTGCTGGGTGTGGAAAGTGAGGCCATGTCTCAGCTTTTCCCTCAAACTCTCTCTGGGCCTGCTTTCCATTGGTTTCTGTCGCTCGACATCGCCAAACGAAAAACTTGGGAAGACATAGGGGCTGCCTTCGTCTCTCAGTACAGCTACAACTCTCAACTCAAGATGACTATTCGAGAGTTAGAATCCACAAAGATGGAGGCAAATGAGTCCTTTGCGGACTTTGTTAAAAGGTGGAGAGCCAAAGCCGCTCTAATGACTGAGCGCCCCAGCGAAAGAGACCAACTCCGCATCATCTCCCGCAATCTTCAGCCAGACTATGCCAGACACCTGGTACTCGCTCAAGCGACCGCCAACTTTGAGACCTTCTTCGACTCTGGCCTAGCCATCGAGGATGCGCTGCAAGCTGGAATCCTGCCAAGGGGCGAGTCCTCTTCCATCACTCAAAAGGTTAAGCCAAATGCTATAAGTGGGAGCGATGCTCCAGCTTCCAACTCCAGTCGTGCCGCCGATATCAACCAAATACGAAGTGCTCAAAGCCTCCGATCTCGAACACAACCCCGAAGCTTCTCTGCCTTCGAGGCATCTCTGTCTGCAGTGATGGAGAAACTTGTCAAGTCTGGGCATCTCAAACCTTTGACCCCAACTTTCCCACCCAAAGTCCTTCCGGCCAACTACAATGCCAACCATTTTTGTGCCTTCCACCAAATGCCTGGCCATCTCACTGATAACTGCTTGCGTCTCCGACACGAGATACAAGATCTAATTGATGATGGCACGGTTCAAGTTCCACCAAAGCCCAACGTCATTTCCAACTCCTTGCCTCAACACGGGTCTGACCCTCTGGTTGGTCAGGTATCTATCACCTCCACTCAAATCAACCCGAGCTCTACCATATTCAACCCTAGCCACTATATCGTCCCAGCAAATCAACCCAAACCCATCGTATCCATCCCGTCCGAACCGGAGGTTAACATGATGACTATAGGTTGGGCAATCGAGACTTTCTCTGCCAACACCTGGATTGACAGTGATGAGGGGCTTGCAAAGGAAAGGACCGTTTGGCTGAGGTCCATCGTTCAAAGGAGCATCGAGTAGGTTTGGTCGAAGAAGCTGAAGAAGCCGAAGTGCTGTTACTTGGGCCTGACGCCCGCTGGATCCTACCTCTTTTTGTGGAAGCTATGGGTAGCTTTTTAACAATTGCATTTTCAAAACCGCGTCTAGTTTGCATTAGCGTTTTGTCTGAGTCTGACACAGAGTCTTTTGCGTTTGTCTAAGTCTAGCTCTGAGTCGGAGGTTGTGCCTCTTGGCCATCCACGTCGTAGCTTTTGTTTCAAGTTTTGAGTCTGTTGTACTTGGCAAACCCCGAGGGTTTTTATGATATGCATCATCTTCTACATGCTTCGCTGGCTTTTATATAAACTGTGTCAACCCTAACGACGAAGGGATAGATTTCGATGGGATCATTCCCAAGGAAATGTGTTCCCTCGCCGAAAGGGAAGACGAAAGGCATGCTCAGCCTATTAAAAGAAGAAGTAATTTCAAAATAAACTTGAAAGACAAGTATAACCTCCCAAAAGGTTCAAATTTGGTTCGAAGTTGTTCCCAGAGGAGCATTGTGCCCGGTTAGACAGGCTCGAAGAATTCATAGACGTCTTGGCATGGTCTTACCAAGTCACGCCTCGCGTTTGATTTTGAGACAAAGAAGTATCAATCCCTTGCTACCGGGTGCCAATCCAGAAAGCAAAAGCACAGAAGGCTCTGGGCCTTGTACCATGTTCAAAGCAATAATAGTGGCGTTCCGCCAAGTACAAATGAGAAAATGTACACAACAGCCCGGAGCAATACATTTCCAACCGAAGCACTCTTGACTCTTTGTTATCAAAGCCATATTACCTGGGGCTGCAGCCAAAGGTCTTCGACCTCGACGGCAACAAATTCAATACCATGGTCGATCTGGATCAATTCAAAAGCAACTTTTCCCTGAGAGAAGCTCGTTGGGCTGAAAACCCCAAGGGTGGGCAGTTCCAAGCAAAAGTTAGAGCAGCCTGCTAGACCAAAACCTATAAAGGTGGTTTAGGCAAAATGAATAGGCAATATTCAAAAGTTCGCTAGACCGAAGACCCGAATGGGCGGTACTAGGCAAAAGTTAGAGCGTAAAAGGAGAGGTAAATACTCGAGAGTTAACCCTTGGCCTGAACTACGTTCTGACCTGATTCCCTAGCTTGGGATACGTAGGCAGTCTCTCCTCGAGACTCGGTCACAAATCTATCAATTGGATCCATGGTTGACATTTTGGTACACATCAAAGGTCGAAGAGGATCGAAGATCAAGACAAGCTTCATTGGAGGAACCAGAAGGGGGAAAACCTTCGTCTTTCAATTTTATTACCAAACTGCTTCTTCAATTTACAGGCTGAGCATAAGTCTTAAAAATAATTGAAGCATCAAAAACAGAACGAAATGCTAGAGGCCTTAACAGGCTCATAGTTTATTCTAAGTTCAGCGAAGTCTGGTGTAAGCAACCGCAACGCATTTGTTCAAAGCGATACGCGTTGGTCTCAAACCTGCGCACTCTTCTTGCAGCAGACAGTAGCAGTTGGCTACTACCCTCGAATGTCGTTCCAGGGGCTTTTGCCAAGTCTTGTCAAACCATGCAAGTCATATGGACTTAATGTGACTGCACGGGGGTGTCGGTTTCAGTCCGGGCCTATACGAGTCATAATCTGTGTCTTATGTCCGTTTTTGCGACATTTTTCCAGTTTTTCAATCAATTGTCATTTCGAGGTGTTTTTCTCGATTTTGTTTGTACAGGTCTTTGTACCTATTTGCGTCTTTTATAAGTGTCAGTTTTGCCTATTCAGGAATATTGTGAGTTTTAGCACATTAATGCCCAAAATTTCATTATATTCTTTGTGTCTAAGGGTTCGCATTGTACCCTGGTTCTCTTTCTCCCTTTTCATTCAAGCTAGGCGAGTCTGTACATATGTGCGCATGTCTGTGTGTCGATTCAAAGCACTTGTCAATGCAAATTAGATATTAGTGGTTAGTTTTTGCATTCTCTTCAACACTTGCAAAAGAGAGTCAATAAACTGGAAAACGCAATTGTTGCATTGCTACCCTAGTATCCATAATCCGCAAGCAGCGGAATCTCTTGAAGCAGCAGGGGCATGTCAGCCCAAGGCCAAGCAAAGCATCTCTGGGGCACACCTGCCGAAGCATCAAAGAAAGGGCGTGCAGGCCCAATTCCATTACTAAACGTCAACTGGGGCATGTCCGCCCGTTCAACGTCCATCTATCTGGGTGCACATCTCAGAAGTAACCGACAGTACAGTAATAAGGCTCAGTGATAGTCCTTAGGCGTCGTTATCCTCCTAGGAGCCGCCCTAAGTTTGCATCTGCATTTTCAATATGTTATACATATCATTGCATATTGTGTGTTTATCAAATGTTGAACGCAGGAAAAATCCATCAAAACGACAAAGCAAGCCTGCCCGGTATCGAAGGCAGCAAGTAAACGGCTCAGCAGTTGTCACCGATTTCTCCCCAGCTGCAGTCCGCCTTGCTTCTATCCATGCTATCCACTGTTTGTGCTACTTTGATCAACACAACGACAGACGGTCCTGTCCAAACCTCAACGGCTCGATCACTTTTTATAGCGATCTGCCCAGTTCAAATCAACGACAGCCGATCCTGTCCAAACCTCAACGGCTCAATCACTTTTTATAGCGATCTGCCCAGTTCAAATCAACGACAGCCGGTCCTGTCCAAACCTCAACGGCTCGATCACTTTTTATAGCGATCTGCCCAGTTCAAATCAACGACAGCCGGTCCTGTCCAGGCTTCAACGGTTTGATCATTTATACTGTTGATCCTCCCATCCAGGCTTCAACGGTTTGATCATTTATACTGTTGATCCTCCCATCCAGGCTTCAACGGCTCGATCATTTATACTGATGATCCTCCCGTCCAAGTTCCCAACGGCTTGATCACTCCACACAATGATCTCCCCGTCCGCATTCACCGACAGCTGATCCTGTCAATTCCCCCAATGGCTCGATCATTTATACTGATGATCCTCCCTTCCAGTCTTCAATGGTTCGATCATTTATACTGATGATCTGTTCGTTCAAAAATTGAAGCGCGTTGAGGCGTTCTTCAGTCAGTGTTGAGGCATTGGCAAATCGAAGCGCGTTGAGGCATACTTCAGTCAGTGTTGAGGCATTGGCAAATCGAAGCGCGTTGAGGCATTCTTCAGTCAGTGTTGAGGCATTGGCAAATCGAAGCGCGTTGAGGCGTTCTTCAGTCAGTGTTGAGGCATTGGCAAATCGAAGCGCGTTGAGGCGTTCTTCAGTCAGTATTGAGGCATTGGCAAATCGAAGCGCGTTGAGGCATTCTTCAGTCGGTGTTGCGGCATTGACAAACTAATCAACGACAGCCGGTCCTGGAAAATCCACAAACAACGACCAGAACATCGTTCGATGGTCCGTTCATCCGCAACTGATTGTTCCCCAGGAGAGTCCGTCTTGGCCTGTCCCGAACGACAATCACCCTCAATCTAGCCACAAGTGCATCTTCCAGCAGGCTTATTGCTCTGTCTCGGATGGTCTTTGATAAGGAGATTGGCTCTGATTCCCAACAGATGGAATTCAACCTGCCTGACACGACCTACCCATGTTTGTTGGAATACTTTGTGCCGAGGATAGCTTGATCCCCAGCAACGATGGCCGGTCCCGTCAACATCTGCAGCGACAGCCTGTCCTGTCCAAATTCAATCAACAAGCGGCGATGCAATCGTCCACTTCTACTTCCATCTCCAGCGACGGTCCGTCCGTCTATTCAACCAATCAGGTTCTGTAAGTATGCTTGTCTACTTTGCTAGTATGTTCTGCTCTGGATTGCCTTGAGGGGTGTCTAGAAAACCTTTGACGTTACTTGTACCAATTCAATGGTGCTCCAAGTGCCATCAAAGGGGGGCTACTGTAGACACCCCAATCTGGGCTTCCAGATTAGTTTACTTACGGTTTTTGATTCCCCAATGATGAAATGGATCAAGAACACCCCGGGAATGTCGAGTGTTTGAGCTTTGAGTGTTTGCAAAACCCTTGAACCTAACCTAACCCTAAGCCACTTCCAAAAGCCAAAAAACCCTATTGATGTGTGCCAGGGCACAATCATTGCGTGCCAAGGCGCAATCATCGTGCGCCAAGGCGCAACCATCGCGCGCCGGGGCGCACCGTCGCGCGACGGTTTGACTCCATCGCGCGATGGTCAACCGGAGCATTGACCAGCGTGCCAGGGCGCACCATCGCGCGCCAGGGCGCATTGTCGCGCGACAGTTTGGAACCATCGCGCGACAATCAGAACCTGTCCCCATCACCTTTATTCAGCTGGGCAGCTTAATTACCAAGTAACCCCCAGCCAGCCTCGTGGCTGGCTGGCCTCCATTCTTTGAACCAGAGCTACCTTTCCATTAATGGAAGGTGCTCTCCCTATAAATCCCCCCATTTGTTCTCTTTCAAGGGGTTCCAAAAAAAATTCAAAGCACAAAGGTTCTAACCCTAGCCCTTTGTTTATCTCTCCTCCATTAGCAAGTGCAACATTTGGTTTCCAACCTAGCACCCAAGAACAAAGCTTGTTCTTCCATCTCAACCTTTTCAAACATTTCAATCAAACCTCAAACCCAACCTCAAACTCAAAGCTCAAACACTTTTCAAACCTCAAAATTCAAAGGTATATCTTACCTTTGTTCTGCTCTCTGTTCTGATCCCTGAGGGGGGCTGGCAGGGTCAAGGCTGGTAATCAATACCAGTCTTGGCCCTAAAGCTAGCAAGGTTTCAAAAGCCGTGGCCAGGCAAACCCTCGCGCGATGGTCCCACTCACTCGCGCGACAGTTCTGTTTGCACGAGAATGGACCACGTGGGGAAGGGAGGCTGGTCATTTCTTGTTTTACCTATGCTCATGGCTGTTATATAATTTTATTTTGATATAGATCACTGTTGATGCATGTAAAAATCAGTTTATTGCTTTTCTTAGAGCTTAAATTGCTAGCTTGCATGTCAATATTTGGTTCTGCTCTGTTGGAGTACCCCTGGGATCATTCTGGACCCGTCTCAGAACCTGGAACGTGCAAAACCAGACACTGGAAAGTTGGATCGAACCCGCGCGCGCTGCAACCAAACCATCGCGCGATGGTCAATGCTCCATTTGACCAGTGCGCCAGGGCGCAATCGTCGCGCGCCAGGGCGCAACCATCGCGCGCCCGGGCGCATTGTCGTGCGACGGTTTGGAACCCTCGCGCGATTGTTTGTCCCCGATCAGTGGCTGGCCTTGCATGTTTAACTTGATTTTAGGCTATTATTTTGTCCCCACACTGTTTATGGGGTGTTTTGTTTATTTGTTAGGCTTTGCAGCCTATAAACTGTATATTATGACTGCATAAACTGCTTGGTTTGTCCTGGGTGTGCACTGGTCCTTCCAGAGCCCAGAGAGTTTAAACTGCTTGGTTTGTCTTGGGTGTGCACTGGTCCTTCTAGAGCCCAGAGAGTTTGAGAATAAGAGCTGTGGGCTTAGGCTTACTGGCGCGCGCAGGTCTTGTAGTAGCGTGCGCAGGTTTGGTCAGCATGCATTGACTTGATCAGTGCATACTGGTTTCTTCCTGTGTACGACACTCCAAGACAGGAGCTTTCCAGTCTGTTTAAACTCCCACAGGAGTCTGTTCTCATCCTATACTAACTGCTCATCCATGCCATCTATCACATCCTGCAAACATGTTACAGTTTTAATCCCCGATTAACTGTTCCCCCGCCCTAATTGGCTAAAATTGATTAATAAAAGAAGAATCGCAATGTTTTCAAAATGCTTAAGTAGAGACCGATCTCCGGATTGGGCGAGAGGGGTGCCATAAAACCCTTCCCCTCTCATAACCTGGCTCCCGAACCCAGATATGGTTATGACGGACTGGTTCCTTAACTTTTTCAAATCAAACAGCGCGGCAGGTGCTTCGAAATACGGTTCCTTGGGTGTCGGACCTTCAAAACCCGAGTGGCGACTCTGTATTTTTGAGCGCTTGCCACCTGCGCTCGCGCTCCCTCGATCCGGGCCCTTGCATTTTGGAAACCGGAATTTCCAGGGCATGCTGCCCACACAATGCATTGCCTTGCCCGGTGACAAGCAACTTTTTAGCCAACACCCAACGTTACCCGACAGCTTGGTTGCCGATACCCAGCAACTTGGTTGCCGTTACCGAGAAACTTTTTAGCCGCTACCTGGCAACTTGGTTGTCTAACAATACCCAGCAACTTTTTGGCCATTACCAAGAAACCGGGTAATTCCTTGCCTTGGCTTTGCCCGGTGAGCCAGCTTGCCACACCTTGGCTAGAACAGTTAATTGTTATTGCCTACCATCACAAATGATTCCCGATGCCTTTTCTAGACCATCGTCTTGGCATACGCCCAAGTGTTTCCCAAGTGTTTCCAAGTGTCCAAGTTCCAAAGTCCCTAAGCCCTTCACGTCTGAGCAACAACCAGCTTACCTCTCCGCAAGGGTGTTACTGCCCCGAAGGGCTTCAACACCAATGCATCGTCGAGGTAGTTTTCTGATGGGACAATGCCATAGCCAACAGAGAACCGTCGACCGGCGCTCGCCACCTAGGCGATAAGCTTCTCCCTCCACAAGGAGGCATCCCCTGGGATACGAACCGTGGCATTAGGAATCTAAGACCATTAGCCAGTTAAGCTTTTCCGTGCGGGGACACCAATGCATCATCGGGATGGTGCCATAGCCGACAGAGAACCATCAGCCGGCGCTCATCGCCTAGGGGACAAGCTGACCCCTCAACAAGGAGGCGTCCCCGGGGCTACACGCCCTGGCATTAGGAATCAAAGACCATTAGCCAGGTACGTTTTGACATGTGGGGATGCCAATGCATCATCGGGAAGGTGCCATAGCCAACAGAGATCCGTCGGCCACCCCTTGTTTTGGCATGCAGTGAGTCATGCCTTGGCTACCCTTGGTCTTGGCATGCCGTGAGCAATGCATTGCCTTGCCCTGTGACAAGCAATCGGCTTGCCATGCCTTGGCCACCCCTTGTTTTGGCATGCCGTGAGTCATGCCTTGGCTACCCTTGGACTTGGCATGCCATGAGCATGCTTGCCATCCGTTGGCCACCCCTTGTTTTGGCATGCAGTGAGTCATGCCTTGGCTACCCTTGGTCTTGGCATGCCGTGAGCAATGCATCGCTTTGCCCGGTGACAAGCAATCGGCTTGCCATGCCTTGGCGCCCCCTTGTTTTGGCATGCCGTGAGTCATGCCTTGGCCACCCTTGGTCTTGGCATGCCGTGAGAAATGCATTGTCTTACCAAGAAACCGGGTAATTCCTTGCCTTGGCTTTGCCCGGTGAGCCAGCTTGCCACACCTTGGCTAGAATAGTCAATTGTTATTGCCTACCATCACAAACGATTTTAGATGCCTTGTCTAGACCATCGTCTTGGCATACGCCCAAGTGTTTGCCCAAGTGTTTCCAAGTGTCCAAGTTCCAAAGTGCCTAAGCCCTTCACATGCGAGCAGCAACCAGCTTACCTCTCCGTAAGGGTGTGCCTGCCCCGAAGGGCTTCAACACCAATGCATCATCGAGGTAGTTTTTCGATGGGACAATGCCATAGCCAACAGAGAACCGTCGACCGGCGCTCGCCATCTAGCGACAAGCTTCTCCCTCCACAAGGAGGAATCCCCTGGGCTACGCAACGTGGCATTTGGAATCAAAGACCATTAGCAATGTACGTTTTGACATGCGGGGATGCCAATGCATCATCGGGAAGGTGCCATAGCCAATAGAGATCCATCGGCCGGCGCTCGTCACCTGGGCAACGAGCTTACCTCTCAGCAAGGAGGCATCCCCTGATGGGAACACCAACGCATCACGGAGGATTTGAGTCTGCAAGCATTACCGACGGGACTTGAAAGCACGAGCATTTGAGACCAAACGGCCATGGAATTCTTGTTTCTGCCCGATAGAGTCGTGCTTTGCTTTGCCTTGCCCTGTATTGGATAGGGCATGCCATTACGCGGGCAATTTTTTCTACCGTTACAGATGGGTTATCTTTTCACGTGTTTCTGAGGATAAACGGCCAACAATTACCCGACGGAGTGCTTCTTTGCCCGATAGAATCGTGCATTGCCTAGCTGGACAGCTATAAATAACCTTTCACCTCGGCGTATTTCGTTCTTTTTTCCGAGCATTACCAACGAGATGTGATTCCATGGCTATCAAAGGCCAAACGGCCAAGAATTGCCCGAAAGAGTCTTGCTTTGCCCAATAGAGCTGTGCTTTGCCTTGCGGGACGGCTTACAATAACAATTCGTTTCAGGGGCAATTTGGTCTTTTTTCCGATCATTACCGACGGGTCATGTTTCAACGAGCAACCAAGGCCAAAAGGCCAAGAATTGCCCGAGGGGTCTCGATAGCAACGTGCCATGGCACCCGGCGTCGGGTGGCCACGGCTTCCCCGGGGGAGGGAGACCACCCCCCCCTATAGTAGCAAAATTAGCCTTTGCCCTTGTGGCAGGAAGGAACATGATTATGTCCGAACAGTCATAATGGGCTTTTTTTTTAGCATCACAACTTTGTTTCATGAACTTTGAATTGGAACATCTTCACAAAAATATGGAGCAACTCCACAAAAAAATTCAGAATTTTTTGCCAAAAGAATAATTTTATATTAATTAAACAAAAAATAAATATTATAAAAAAATACCAAAATATTCAAAAAAAAAACAAAAAAAGTATGAAAAAATCACGAAAAATTATAAACAAGCTACACAATAATTATGTAACTATCTTGGGTTGAAAAATGAGGCATCTACAATACAAAATATTTAAATTAAAACTTAAAAACGTGTAAAAATAAAAATAAAAAAAGATAGAAAACTAACATTGCGAAAATCCCACAAGATGGTGACTAAACAAGAGTTTTTGGAGAGTTTTGCCAAGATCATATTGATGCTTGCATTGATTTGCCCGATGACAAGCTACTTTTTAGCCGTACTAATCAAATTTTTAGCCGTTACCCAGCAACTTGGTTGCCGATATCGAGCGTTACCCGACGACTAGGCACCCAGCAACTTGCTTGCCATGCCTTGGCCACCCTTGGTCTTGGCATGCCGTGAGCAATGAATTGCCATGCCCGGTGACAAGCAATCGGCTAGCCATGCCTTGGCCACCCCTTGTTTTTGCATGCCGTGAGCAGTGCATTGCCTTGCCCGGTGACAAGCAATCGGCTCGCCTTGCCTTGGCGCCCCCTTGTTTTGGCATGCCGTGAGTCATGCCTTGGCCACCCTTGGTCTTGGCATGCCGTGAGAAATGCATTTACTTGCCAGGTGACAAGCAATCGGCTTGCCATGCCTCGGCCACCCCTTGTTTTGGCATGTCGTGAGTCATGCCTTGGCCCCCCTTGGTCTTGGCATGCCGTGAGCAATGCCTTGGCCCCCCTTGGTCTTGGCATGCCGTGAGCAATGCATTGCCTTGCCCGGTGACAAGCAATCGGCTTGCCATGCCTCGGTCACCCCTTTTTTTGGCATGCCGTGAGTCATGCCTTGGCCCCCCATGGTCTTGGCATGCCGTGAGCAATGCATTGCCTTGCCCGGTGACAAGCAATCGGCTTGCCATGCCTCGGCCACCCCTTGTTTTGGCATGCCGTGAGCAGTGCATTGCCTTGCCCGGTGACAAGCAATCGGCTTGCCATGCCTTGGCCACCCTTTATTTTGGCATGCCGTGAGCAGTGCATTGCCTTGCCCGGTGACAAGCAATCGGCTTGCCATGCCTTGGCCACCCCTTATTTTGACATGCCGTGAGCAGTGCATTGCCTTGCCCGGTGACAAGCAATCGGCTTGCCATGCCTTGGCCACCCCTTATTTTGGCATGCCGTGAGTCATGACTTGGCCGCCCTTGGTCTTGGCATGCCATGACCAATGCATTGCCTTGCCCGGTGACAAGCAACTTTTTAGCCGACACCCAACGTTACCCGACAGCTTGGTAGCCGATACCCAGCAACTTGGTTGCCGTTACCCAGAAACTTTTTAGCCGCTACCTGGCAACTTGTTTGTCTAACAATACCCAGCAACTTTTTGGCCATTACCAAGAAACTGTGTAATTCCTTGCCTTGGCTTTGCCCGGTGAGCCAGCTTGCCACACCTTGGCTAGAACAATCAATTGTTATTGCCTACCATCACAAACGATTCCAGATGCCTTGTCTAGACCATCGTCTTGGCATACGCCCAAGTGTTTCCCAAGTGTTTTCAAGTGTTCAAGTTCCAAAGTGCCTAAGTCCTTCACGTCCGAGCAGCAACCAACTTACCTCTCCGCAAGGGTGTGCCTGCCCCGAAGGGCTTCAACACCAATGCATCATCGAGGTAGTTTTCCGATGGGACAATGCCATAGCCAACAGAGAACCGTCGACCGGCGCTCGCCACCTAGGCGACAAGCTTCTCCCTCCACAAGGAGGCATCCCCTAGGCTACGCAACGTGGCATTAGGAATCAAAGACCATTAGCCAGTTACGCTTTTCCATGCGGGGACACCAATGCATCATCGGGATTGTGCCATAGCCAACGGATATCCATCAGCCGGCGCTCACCACCAAGGCGACGAGCTTACCTCTCAGCAAGGAGGCATCCCCTGAAAGGAACACCAATGCATCATGGAGGAAGAAGGTTAACGAAGGGACAGTGCCATAGCCAACGGATAACCGTCAACCGGCGCTCGCCGTTTAGGCGACAAGCTTCTCCCTCAACAAGGAGGCATCCCCTGGGATACGAACCGTGGCATTAGGAATCTAAGACCATTAGCTAGTTACGCTTTTTCGTGCGGGGACAACAATGCATCATCGGGATGGTGCCATAGCCGACAGAGAACCATCAGCCGGCGCTCATCGCCTAGGCGACAAGCTCACCCCTCAACAAGGAGGTATCCTCGGGGCTACACGCCCTGGCATTAGGAATCAAAGACATTAGCCAGGTACATTTTGACATGCGAGGATGCCAATGCATCATCGGGAAGGTGCCATAGCCAACAGAGATCCGTCGGCCGGCGCTCATCACCTGGGCGACGAGCTTACCTCTCAGCAAGGAGGCATTCCCCGATGCGAACACCAATGTATCACGGAGGATGTGAGTCTGCAAGCATTACGACGGGACGTGAAAGCACGAGCGTTTGAGACCAAACGGCCATGGAATTCTTGTTTCTGCCCGATAGTGTCGTGCTTTGCTTTGCCTTGCCCTGTATTGGATAGGGCATGCCATTACTCGGGCAATTTTTTCTAGCGTTACCGACGGGTTATCTTTTCACGTGTTTCCGAGGATAAACGGCCAACAAATGCCCGACGGAGTGTTTCTTTGCCCGATAGAATCGATCATTGCCTTGCTGGACCGCTACAAATAACCTTTCGCCTCGGGGTATTTCGGTCTTTTTTCTGAGCATTACCGACGAGATGTGATTCCATGGCTATCAGAGGCCAAACGGCCAAGAATTGTTCGATAGAGTCTTGCTTTGCCGAATAGAGCTGTGCTTTGCCTTGCGGGACGGCTTACAATAGCATTTCGTTTCAGGGGCATTTCAGTCATTTTTCCAAGCATTAGCGACAGGTCGTGTTTCAACGAGCAACCAAGGCCAAAAGGCCAAGAATTGCCCGAGGGGTCTCGATAGCAACGTGCCATGGCACCCGGCGTCGGGTGGCCACGGCTTCCCCGGGGGAGGGAGACCACCCCCCCCTATAGTAGCAAAATTAGCCTTTGCCCTTGTGGCAGGAAGGAACATGATTATGTCCGAACAGTCATAATGGGCTTTTTTTTGAGCATCACAACTTTGTTTCATGAACTTTGAATTGGAACATCTTCACAAAAATATGGAGCAACTCCACAAAAAAATTCAGAATTTTTTGCCAAAAGAATAATTTTATATTAATTAAACAAAAAATAAATATATAAATATTATTAAAAAAATAACAAAATATTCAAAAAAATACAAAAAAAGTATGAAAAAATCACGAAAAATTATAAACAAGCTACACAATAATTATGTAACTATATTGGGTTGAAAAATGAGGCATCTACAATACAAAATATTTAAATTAAAACTTAAAAACGTGTAAAAATAAAAATAAAAAAAGATAGAAAACTAACATTGCAAAAATCCCACAAGATGGTGACTAAACAAGAGTTTTTGGAGAGTTTTGCCAAGATCATATTGATGCTTGCATTGATTTGCCCGATGACAATCTACTTTTTAGCCGTACTAAGCAAATTTTTAGCCGTTACCCAGCAACTTGGTTACCGATATCGAGCGTTACCCGACGACTAGGCACCCAGCAACTTGCTTGCCATGCCTTGGCCACCCTTGGTCTTGGCATGCCGTGAGCAATGCATTGCCATGCCCGGTGACAAGCAATCGGCTTGCCATGCCTTGGCCACCCCTTGTTTTGGCATGCCGTGAATCATGCCTTGGCTACCCTTGGTCTTGGCACGCCGTGAGCATGCTTGCCATCCGTTGGACACCCCTTGTTTTGGCATGCAGTGAGTCATGCCTTGGCTAACCTTGGTCTTGGCATGCCGTGAGCAATGCATTGCCTTGCCCGGTGACAAGCAATCGGCTTGCCATGCCTTGGCGCCCCCTTGTTTTGGCATGCCGTGAGTCATGCCTTGGCCACCCTTGGTCTTGGCATGCCGTGAGAAATGCAATGCCTTGCCCGGTGACAAGCAATCGGCTTGCCATGCCTCGGCCACCCCTTGTTTTGGCATGCCGTGAGTCATGCCTTGGCCCCCCTTGGTCTTGGGATGCCGTGAGCAATGCATTGCCTTGCCCGGTGACAAGCAATCGGCTTGCCATGCCTCGGCCACCCCTTGTTTTGGCATGCCGTGAGCAGTGCATTGCCTTGCTCGGTGACAAGCAATCGGCTTGCCATGCCTTGGCCACCCCTTGTTTTGGCATGCCGTGAGTCATGACTTGGCCGCCCTTGGTCTTGGCAAGCCATGAGCAATGCATTGCCTTGCCCGGTGACAAGCAACTTTTTAGCCGACACCCAATGTTACTCGACAGCTTGGTTGCCGTTACCCAGAAACTTTTTAGCCGCTACCTGGCAACTTGGTTGTCTAACAATACCCAGCAACTTTTTGGCCATTACCAAGAAACCGGGTAATTCCTTGCCTTGGCTTTGCCCGGTGAGCCAGCTTGCCACACCTTGGCTAGAACAGTCAATTGTTATTGCCTACCATCACAAACGATTCCCGATGCCTTGTCTAGACCATCGTCTTGGCATACGCCCAAGTGTTTCCAAGTGTCCAGGTTCCAAAGTGCCTAAGTCCTTCACGTCCGAGTAGCAACCAGCTTACCTCTCCGCAAGGGTGTGCCTGCCCCGAAGGGCTTCAACACCAATGCATCATCGAGGTAGTTTTCCGATGGGACAATGCCATAGTCAACAGAGAACCGTCGACCGGCGCTCGCGACCTAGGCGACAAGCTTCTCCCTCCACAAGGAGGCATCCCCTGGGCTACGCAACGTGGCATTAGGAATCAAAGACCATTAGCCAGTTACGATTTTCCGTGCGGGGACACCAATGCATCATCGGGATTGTGCCATAGCCAACGGATATCCATCAGCCGGCGCTCACCACCAAGGCGACGAGCTTACCTCTCAGCAAGGAGGCATCCCCCGAAAGGAACACCAATGCATCATGGAGGATGAAGGTTAACGAAGGGACAGTGCCATAGCCAACGGATAACCATCAACCGGCGCTCGCCGTTTAGGCGACAAGCTTCTCCCTCAACAAGGAGGCATCCCCTGGGATACGAACCGTGGCATTAGGAATCTAAGACCATTAGCCAGTTACGCTTTTCCGTGCGGGGACACCAATGCATCATCGGGATGGTGCCATAGCCGACAGAGAACCATCAGCCGGCGCTCATCGCCTAGGCGACAAGCTCACCCCTCAACAAGGAGGCGTCCCCGGGGCTACACGCCCTGGCATTAGGAATCAAAGACCATTAGCCAGGTACGTTTTGACATGCGGGGATGCCAATGCATCATCGGGAAGGTGCCATAGCCAACAGAGATCCGTTGGCCAGCGCTCATCACCTGGGCGACGAGCTTACCTCTCAGCAAGGAGGCATCCCCCGATGGGAACACTAATGCATCACGGAGGATGTGAGTCTGCAAGTGTAGACACCCCAATCTGGGTCTCCTAATCGTTTTACTTTACTTTACGATTTTCTTGTTTCCCCGATGATGAAATCGGATCAAACAGAGCTTGGATCGGGAATGGATTAGGCTTGGAACGCTTAGAACCCTGCTTGAAACCTTTTGAACCCCTCTGAACCTTCAGTCAAACCCTAGAGCCAGAGTTGACCCTCGCGCGAGCCTTTGTGTCCCTCGTGCGACACTTAGCTTGCCAGGTGTAGTCAAAGTCAAACTGTTGACTGTTGACCCTCGCGCGACACTTCCAAACCCTCGCGCGATGGTCCCCTCTTGTCCCTATCACAGAATCCAGCTGGACTTGTGATGATTGCTTGGCACATGGGTCCCCATGGGCTGGAACCCCGTTTTCCTCAGCTGAACAGCGTGCTGGCAGGTTCTAACCCCATGCAATCTCCCAACCACTCTCTCACCTTGTTGGCTAGCCTCACAACCAAGTTGTGACCAGCCTTGGTGGCTGGTCCCAAGGCCTTGTTTGGCCCCTAACTAGCCCTTACACTCCCCCTATAAATACCCCCCTTCATCTTCCATGTTAAGGGTTCCAAGAATTGATTAAGAAGTTTCCTTGGTTATTTTCTAAGGCAATCACTAGCTAGCACAAAGTTCTTACCCCCAAACCACCTCCTAAGCTTCTGAACTTAGTGTGTTCATACACTATTGGTAGCAAGGCCACACCAATCAATCCAATCTATTCCCAAACCCTTTCCAAGCAAAGGTATAATGTTTAACCTATTTCTGTTTTGATCCCTGAGGGGGGCTGACAGGACCAAGGCTGGTAATCAATACCATGTCCTGGTCCTAAAGCCAGCAAAGTTACAAGAATTCGTGGCTGTTACACCCTCGCGCGACGGTCCCCTATACTCGCGCGACACTTGTGTCAGCAAGAGAATGGACCTCGTGGGGAAGGGAGGCTAGCCCTTTTCTGTTTTTGCAATATGTTCATGCCTGTTGTATTTCATTTTGATTTTTAGATCACTGTTATGCATGCAAAACAAAATACAGTAGCTAGTTTATTCGCTTTAAATAGTTTGGAATGCCCTTGGGAACCCCTGAATCTGTCTCAGGACCCCAAGCATGCAAAGCAATTCCTGGAAGTCCAGTCAGGAATGTCGCGTGAGACTCAGTCTCTGTCGCGCGACAGTCCTGTGATTTCCATGAATAGCCCTTGCATGGGTAACTAGGCCTTTGGCCTCTGTTTTGATACCCCCACTGTTTAGGGGTTGTGTTTCATTTCATTTGGCTCCTGCTTGGAGTATTGTGTAATAATTAGTATTTTGCAGTCTTTCAATAAACTGCTTGGTTTGCTTCCTGGGTGTGCACTGGTCCTTCCAGAGCCCAGAAGGGGATGATTTTGGGACTGTGGTGAGATGACAAAACGCGCGCGAGAGTCAGTGTGTCTCGCGCGATGGTTGACTTGCATGTAGATCTATTCAGGCATGCAAGTTGGTCATCGTGCTGGGCAAACCTGCCCCGAGCCTGGTTTTTTTGCATCTGATCACTGTTTCGAGTTCATTCCATTTATTGTTCATCACACTATCCATCCATGCTATCATTTGATCACATCCTGCAAACTGTTACAGTTTTGAATCCCCGATTAACTGTTCCCCCGCCCTAATTGGCTAAAATTAATTAAAAGAGGAAGAATCACAAAGGTTTTCATAAAAATGCCTAAGTAGAGACCGATCTCCGGATTGGGCGAGAGGGGTGCCATAAAACCCTTCCCCTCTCGTAACCTGGCTCCCGAACCCAGATATGGTTATGACGGACTGGTTTCCTTCACTTTATCAAACAAACAGCGCGGCAGGTGCTTCAAAATACGGTTCCTTGAGTGTCGGACCTTCAAAACTCAAGTGGCGACTCTGTATTTTTGAGCGTTTGCCACCGGCGCTCGCGCTCCCTCGATTTTCAAAGAAAAAGGGCCGCAAACGGCAGGGGAAGGAACGGAATCCTTTTCCCCTCCGAAGGGCATGCTGCCCACAGTGGCGACTCTGCTGGGGATACATCGAACCGATATTGATTCACACTTAGAATTTAATACACTTGGGAACAATCCCTTAAAAGCCTGTCAAAACGGTAAGCTTCGCGCTGCCGAAGGTTGGAACGGTGATTTAACAGGACCTCGTGTCCGGCCATTCTAATCTGGGGCTTTTTCGATTGTTCGCTTGCATAGTTTCTTCTAAAGATGGACTAAATAAAGTGAGCCAAATTTGAAAAGGCGTTTTTACGACTTTGTGATTCTTCTTCTTTTAACCAAATTTTAGCATCTCATTTGCATCGATGTGGGATAAGCCTCGTTGGATCGTTTTGGCAATCTGGCACGGTTTATCGGAGCCCGGGGACCCCGAATAACCGACAACCTTCGACGATGATGGGTCATGCTACCGTTCGACTGTTACTCTGCGAAAAACGCGGGTAACGGGAGGTATATCTGTGGCCCTAGTCCGAGGAACCTGTTACGAACCAAAACCGGCCTTTTGCATATACAAAGCATTAGAACTCTCCAAATTAGGACAGGTACCCACAGGTTAAGATCTACTTGCATCTAACCCCATAAATGCCTACGTGTTACTGCTTTCCTTATCGCATGAATTGTACATACATTCTCGTTCAGCGTAGAAGCATGTCTAGGATGGCTCCTAGGTTCTCAATCTGTTCCAAGTCTGTCTTTTAGGCTTAGTAGGACATTGTCATGGCCCGATGAGGAGTCGTGCATCTCAGTGATGCGCGTTATCATCTTTTAAGTCCTTTTATGGTGGGACTTTAGGAAATCAGAAGCTCTTCTACACCTTTGCCCGTGTACCTGTTTAGGGTTTCAAACAGAAAACGAAGAACCACGGAGTAAAATACCGTGATGCTTACACCAAAAGGTAACAAGTGCCTCGTCACTTACACCGCCCGGCTAATAGCACAGTGCTGCTCACGCCAATCTGGTTATGGCATCATGATATTCATACCGAGTCGTTCTGGCTTCAAAAACTTGAAACCTCGAACATCGGAATGGGCAAAGGTTTAGACTCCTTTTGACATCCTTTAGGACCGCTTGTTCCAAACAAGGATACATCTTTGAAAAGAATTCTGAGGGCCTAAAACAGTGTCCAAAGCGTCGTGAGACAGACTTGTCTTCTGGTTCTAGAGTTTAGGGTGACACTCTCGACGTTGGCTGCATCCGCTTCAGTCTTTTATTTAGATTAAGGTTACTGCAGGACCCTTATTAAACCTCCTTTTGCCTTGCAAGCAAAGATCTGAATCATTGCACCGCCAAGGAAAGTATCGAGGCCAGTTGCCAAACCCGCTTGGGAACGTCTGCATCTGAGTCCGGTTCAAAGGCTTGTCAGGTTACAGTCCCAGTCAGTCATCACGGAAGACTCTCTGCGCTCACCTCTGGCAGCACAGCACTCAGAATCTCAGTCAGGTTCTCAGTCAGTTTCACCACCGGTTTTACAGGAAGGGCGTCCGACTACCCCGGTATCCGTATCAAGTAGCTCTGAACCTCCCGTTACGATGGAACGACCACAACCAGAACCTCTTACCTTGGAGACCATACTCATGAACCTTCAGGACAGTATCACCGCCATGCAATAGAGGGCAGCTCAGACCGACACTAACATTGCTCGCCTGAACGACCTCATCCACACTCGCCTTCCACCCCCTCTCGAGGAAGAAAGTGAGGACGATGAGTCTGACCAGGAGCAGCCCGTCTTGGTTCCAGATCCGCTTCACGCAGGACGTCTCATGGTCCTGAATCCGAGAGAAGGCCGCAGGCCCGCTGCAAACCTTGCAGGTGGTAGACTGCCTCCAAATCAAGAAGAACCAGCTCAGAATCCGGAAATGGTCGCACTCATGGCCAAGATGGCCAAACCGGAGGAATCTATTGCCAAGACAGAAAAGATCAGTGCCGAAGGGATCGATCTGGATCGCCTTTGCCTGTATCCCAACGCCAAGCTTCCTGAAAAGTTCAAAATGCCGGACTTGGCTAAGTTCGATGGGAGCGGCGACCCCAGGACTCATCTCTACAGCTATCACGCCGCCATGAAACTTCTTTCTGTTGAGCCAGAGGCCATGTCGCAGCTCTTTCCTCAGACCCTTTCGGGTCCTGCTTTCCATTGGTTTTTGTCACTCGACATTTCCAAAAGAAGGACTTGGGAGGACATTGGGACTGCGTTTATTTCGCAGTACAATTACAACCCCCAGCTGAAAATGACTACTCGGGAACTTGAATCCACCAAGATGGAGGCTAAGGAGTCCTTTGCAGACTTCGTCAAGAGGTGGAGGGCTAAAGCTGCACAGATGACTGATCGCCCGAGCGAGAAGGATCAGCTCCGTATCATTTCCCGCAACCTCCAACCGGACTATGCTAGGCACCTGGTTCTAGCTCAGGCCTCCGCTAACTTTGAAACCTTCTTCGACTCTGGCCTGGCCATCGAAGATGCTTTGCAGAGTGGAATTCTATCAAAGGGTGAATCCTCGCACGTCCCCAAGTCAAAACCTCGGGCTTATTCTGGAAACGCCAATGCACTGTTCGGGACGGGGACTTACTCCAACACGGCGACCGCCGATACCAATGCCGCTTCCTCCAGCGCTGCTAATCACATTGCGGATGTCAACCAAGTTCAAAATCCGCAGAACAACCGACCTCAGAACCAACCCCGCAGCTTTTCCACTATCGAGGCACCTCTATCCTCGGTCTTGGAAAAGTTGGTCAAATCAGGGCATCTGAAACCCTTGGATCCAACTCCTCTACCCAAGAACCCTTCGCCCCGCTTCAAAGCCAACCTTTACTGTGCTTACCATCAAGGAGCGGGTCACCTTACTGACTCCTGCTTTCGCCTCCGTCATGCGATTCAGGATCTCATCGACGACGGCACGCTAGAGACCCCTCCACCACCTCAGAAGCCCAACGTCATTGCCAACTCTCTCCCTAAGCACAACGCCGTACCCCACATCAACCAGATATCTCTCAGCCCCACCATATTTAACCCTACTGACTATATAGCCTCAGCCGATCAACCCAGGCCCGTCGTGCCTTTCCCGATCGAACCATCCACCGAGGTTTCTTATATACAATTGGTTGAAGGCCAAGTTGTTGATGCAGATGCACCTTCGGAACTTTTACAAGCTGCTTCACCTGTCTCCGAAGAGTCTGTTAGCTCCCTTTTCCATCAGTCAATCCCTGCTGTGCAAATCAACTCTGCCTCGTCGCTTGACAGCCCGTACGCAACCGTCGCTGACCCATTTCCTGATCCCTATCAGCCTTGGGTGCCTCCCTCAGATAATAACATGCAAGCCACTGGCTGGGCCATAGTAGACCATTGGGACTATGCCGCTCCTCTCCTCAACGAGTGGTCAAGCCTTGGAATGGACGGGATTCCTCCACAGCCCGAAAATGTCCCATTCGATCAAGCCTGGTATGATGGCTGGTTGGCTGGCTATGAAGCAGCCCTGCTCGATCCTCTGGATGGTTTCTCCTTGTACACACTGTTTAACCCAGTCGAGCCTCCAGTTCCCGAAGCCGAATATTGCTGGGATCCTGAGCCAACCTGGTTCGCTCCCATGGACGTTGACCCTAACCCTCTGCAAGGCTATGCCACGCCGGACTACATGCTTCACTACGCAGAGGACGAACTTGTCCAGGAAGACCCACGGGCTTTGGGAGACCACATTTCCCTGTTTGGTTCAGTCTTTAATTCGGTTTGTGATACTAACCCCGACACTGACCATGACCCCTGTTCCTACATTGTCGACGAAGAAAATCCGCGCCCTCAGGTGCCTTACCCCAACAACAGGGATTGCAGTATCATGGTCACGGACCGCGCTCCGCCTGCTAATCTCTGGGAAGTTAACGACATAGTAGATGTCCAAGTTGGAAATGAAGTCTGGGCCGTCAATTGTACCCTGGCTGACACTGGTCTTTGGGGTGTTCCCTTTATTGCAAATCTGGAACCTGTTGCTAAAGTTGCTGCCGTGAAAGACTTAAGCTTCTGGGACTCCTTATTGATGAAAGATCTGGCTGAGGATCTGGGCTTAGACATGGAAGTGCCCGTCTCTGCCCCAACTACTGACAAGGGAAAGCGCAAACTGGGAGATGTCCCTGCTGATCTCTGGGATGTGAAGGAAAACCCTCAACTCATGCCCTCCTTGGGGAACGTTCACAATGTTACAAGGAGTGGACGGATTTTTCAGCCTGCTAATCTACAGGCCGGGAATTCCTCCAATCCTGCTAATCAAAGGAACGAGCCTGTTTCTTTCCCAAGGTCTGCACCTCTTGAGGTATCAGCTGGCAATCCAGTTCTTGATCTAGTTCAGCGGCAACTCGAGTGGATTCCTGCCGCTATTTCTATCTGGGGACTGATCTGTTCATCCAAGGAGCATCGTCAGAGGCTGTGTCACGCCCTATCCCGCCTTGAAGTCCAGGCCGACGTCACACCAGAGACGATGATATCTCTCATCCTCCCTCCTACTTCCAAGCATACGGTAATCTTCACAGACAAGGATCTGCTAGTTGAAGGAGTCGACCACAATCGCCCCTTGCACATCACCGTCAAGTGTCGAGGACTCTGGGTTCCGATCGTTCTTATTGACAACGGCTCCGCCATCAATGTCTGCCCTCTGAGGGTCGCTTATCGCCTGGGACTTACCAAGAAGGATCTGGCACCTTCCAATCTAGCTGTCAAGGCATATGACGGCACCCGTCGCGTAGTCGAAGGTGTTTTGAAGCTCAAACTCAATGCTGAGGGTTTTGAGATGGACGTGGAGTTCCACGTCGTGGATATTCCTGCAACTTTCAATCTTCTGTTGGGCAGACCATGGCTTCATCGGTCTGACATCATGGCTGTGCCATCTACCCTCCACCAAAAGGTCATTCTGGGACTACCCACTGGTACTCTAACCATCTGCGGGGATTCAGGCATCCGCCCGCTCAAGGAGGACGGGACTCCTGTTTTGGGGATTCAACATGGTGAAGAAGACGTCGACCTCGGGGGTTTCTCTTTCGATACTTCAGGCATAGTAATGGCCATCAACGTGGACGGGAATTTCCTCATAAGCTCTGTCGCGCTGGACATTATGAGAAGGATGTCCCATTTTCCAGGCATTGGTTTAGGCTCTCGCCGTCAAGGGGTCCCGGAGTTCCCTACTTTTCCTTTCAACGAGGGCCGCTTTGGCTTGGGGTATATCGCCTCTGCCAAAGATGCCAAATGGAGGAAATATATGGGAAAACCTCGGACCCTCTGCAGCGGTCCCAAGTTTGTGCGCGAAACGAGAAATGCCGCTTACACTGGGCAGGCTGAGCCCTTCATTCATTCCGAAATCGGGGAACTGCTGCCTGGGTTCGAGATCTTCGCAGATGACACCTGGTCAAGCAGTGATGATGAACCAGCGAAGGAAGAATTCAAGAGGAAGCTTAATCAGCTGAAGATCAAGACTGACTGGCTGGGATCCATCAATCAGGGAAATTTGGAGCTGCTGTTCCAGGAATTCTCCCAAGTGGGTTTGGCTGGGGAAGCTGAAGAGGCCGAAGTGCTCATGCTCGGGCCCGACGCCCTCGAGGATCCCACCTCTCTCATTGTGAAAGCCGAGGGCTCTTTGAATAATTACATTTTCAAGCCACGCCTGACTTGCATTGACGACACGTCTGAGTCCGAGTCCGAGTCTGAGTCTGAGTCTGAGTCTTAGTCAGAGTCTGTCCCGTCCTCTAAGTCTAGCTCTGAGTCGGAGTTTGTGCCTCTAGGCCCTCCACGTCATAGCTTTTATTTCGAGTTTGACTCTCTTGTACTTGGTGACCCTTCAGGGGCTTGTGAAATGAACGAAGCATCTTCTGACTATTTCAATGATCTTTATATAAACTGTGTCGACCCTGACGATGAAGGGATAGATTTCGATGGGGACATTCCCAAGGAAATCCGTGCCTTCATCGAAAGGGAAGACGAAAGGCATGCTCAGCCATTAAAAGAAGAAATAGTTTCTATAAATTTGAAAGATGAAAATGATCCCCGAATGGTTCAAGTGGGCTCCACACTTTCACCGGAGGAGCATCGTGACTTCAAAGAGCTGCTCACCGAGTTCAGTGACGTTTTTGCATGGTCCCATCGAGATATGCCCGGAATTGATCCCGAAATCGTGGAGCATCACATTCCTTTGTTTCCGGATGCCAAGCCTGTGAAGCAGAAACTCCGACGGATGAGGCCAGATTGGGTTCAGAAGATTAAGGAGGAGGTTACTAAGCAAATTGACGCTGGCTTTCTCATGGTCTCTCAATATCCCACATGGGTCGCCAACATCGTCCCTGTTCCCAAGAAGAATGGCCAAATTCGAGTTTGCGTTGATTTTCAGGACTTGAACAAAGCGAGCCCCAAAGACGATTTTCCCTTGCCACACATCGATGTGCTTGTGGACAATACTGCGGGGCACGCTTTGCTCTCGTTCATGGATGGCTTCTCTGGCTACAACCAAATTCTCATGGCGCCCGAGGACCGCGAGAAAACCACGTTCATCACTGAATGGGGGACTTATTGCTACCTGGTCATGCCTTTTGGATTGAAGAATGCTGGGCCCACTTATCAGCGAGCTGCTACCACCATCCTACACGATATGATGCACAAAGAAGTCGAGGTCTATGTCGATGACATGATCGCCAAATCCAAAACTCGAGAAGGTCATGTTCCTGTGCTTAGGAAATTCTTCGAGAGATTACGGAAGTTCCGTATGCGCCTGAATCCTCAGAAGTACACCTTTGGGGTTACGGCTGGTAAGATGCTCGGTTTCATGATCACTTCTCGTGGAATTAAGGTCGACCTGTCTAAAATCAAAGCAGTACTTGAGATGAAGCCACCAGATTCTGAAAAGGGAGTGCAAAGCTTTTTGGGAAAGGTACAGTTCATCAGCAGATTCATCGCCAAGTTGACACTAACTTGCAAGCCGATGTTTCGTCTATTGAAGAAGAATACTCCATTCGTTTGGACAGACAAGTGCCAGGCGGCTTTCACCTCCATTCAAACCTATCTGCAGAACCCTCCGGTTTTAATGCCACCGATGCCAGGGAAACCCTTGATACTTTACTTGTCTGTGAATTCTTCGTCTATGGGGTGTTTGCTGGCTCAAGAGGGAGAAAAGGGAGTCGAAAAGGCCATTTACTACCTGAGTAAGAAGATGGTTGGTACTGAAGAACGCTACACCGCCCTCGAAAAGACGTGTTGGGCTCTTGTTTGGGCATCCAAGAAATTAAGACACTACATGCTGGCTTACCCAGTGAAGTTGATTTCTCGAATGGATCCTCTCAAGTATCTGTTTGAGAAACCTGCGCTTATTGGTAAGCTAGCACGTTGGTTGCTGTTGCTCGCAGAGTTCGACCTCGAATATGTCACTAGGAAATCTGTCAAAGGGCGCGCGGTCGCCGAATTTCTGGCTGATCATCCTGTCAATGGGCCGGAGGATTCGGATTTTGCATTTCCGGATGAAGGAGTGATGGCGGTTGTCAAAGACACTTGGACTCTTTATTTTGATGGGGCAGCCAATCAGAAGGGATATGGGATTGGGGTTTTGCTTATAACCCCTGATGGTGCTCATATTCCGCTCGCATTCAAACTCAATTTCGACGTCACGAACAACCAAGCTGAATATGAGGCCTGCATTGTTGGCATGGAAGCTGCTCTTACCCTCGGTGTTGAAAGGCTTGAGGTTATTGGTGACTCCAACCTTGTTGTTTCTCAAGCCAACGGGGACTGGAAAGTTCGGGAGGACAGATTAAAGCCTTATCACCAAGACTTGGAGGACCTCATTCCTCATTTCAACAAGGTCACGTTCACGCACATCCCTCGGATGAAGAACCAGTTCGCTGATGCTCTAGCAACTCTGGCTTCCATGATCGAGCTTCCGATTGGTATCAAGCTTCGTCCTATTCTAATTGAACAGCGGGACTTGCCTGCTTATCAATATGTCAACGCCGTCGATGATGTCGATGACGGCCTACCCTGGTATCACGATATCTGGAACTTCGTCGAAAGTGGTCAGTTTCTGGCCGACGCCACTAAGAAGGATCGAGCGGCACTACGAAGAATGGCCGCTCAATACATTATCTGTGGCGGGAAACTATATCGGAGATCTCACTGCGGAATGCATAAGCTCTGTGTTAACGGCGTTGAAGCCATCAAAATCATGGAGGAAATTCACGAAGGAGTTTGCGGCCCTCACATGAGCGGGGTCATGCTTGCCAGGAAAATATTACGACAAGGATACTTTTGGTCTACCATGGAATCTCAGTGTGTGGATTATGTGCGCCGTTGCCATAGGTGTCAAATCCATGCCAATCTCATGCACGTCCCTCCTTCTAAACTGTTTGGCATGACATCGCCTTGGCCCTTCTCTGTTTGGGGTATCGACGTTATCGGCATGATCAAGCCTTCTGCTTCGAACGGGCATCGGTTCATTTTGGTGGCAATTGATTACTTCACCAAATGGGTCGAGGCCGAATCTTACAAGACCCTGACGGCGGTTCAGGTTGCTCAGTTTATCCGAAAGAACATCATCTATCGATACGGGGTTCCACAGGCGTTTGTTTCTGACAACGGGGTCCATTTCAAAGGCAGGGTGTTGGAGCTTTTCGAAGAATTCCAGATCCAGGTTCATCACTCAACAGTCTATTGCCCTCAGACGAATGGGGCGGTCGAGGCGGCCAACAAGAACATTGAGACTATCATCAAAAAGTCCGCGGAGTCAGCCAGGGACTGGCACGAGCAGCTGCCTCTAGCTCTTTGGGGGTACCGCACGTCAATTCGAACATCAACGGGGGCCACCCCTTTTTCCCTGGTTTACAGGATGGAAGCTGTCCTTCCCATCGAGCTGGAAGTGCCGACTTTGAGGATCATGGCTGAATGTGAACTCGCAGAGTCCGAATGGCTTAGCGGGAGATTTGTCGAACTCATGCTCTTTGACGAGAGAAGGCTCCGTGCCTTGTATCACGTTCAGGGGTATCAGCACAGGATTGCTCGGGCATTCAACAAGAAAGTGAAGTCTCATGACTTGGCTGAAGGGGACATGGTTACAAAGGAAATCCGGGCTCCCATCTTCGATCTACGTGGCAAGTTCCGCCCAAAGCGCGCGGGACCTTACATTATCAAGACCATCCTCTCGGGTGAGGCAGCTCAGCTCATTGATCTGGACGGCAACGAGTTCAACACTCTGGTCAACCTGGATCAACTTAAACGTTACTACCCTTGAGAGAAGCTCGTTGGGCCAAAAACCACAAGGGTGGGCGGTCCCAAGCAAAAATTAGAGCAAGCCTGCTAGACTGAAAACCCAAGGGGGCAGTTTAGGCAAAAATAAATAGGCATTCAATCAAAGCTCACTAGGCTGGAAACCTGCAAGGGCAGTCCTAGGCAAAATTTAGAGCGCAAAAGGAGAGCCAAAACACACGAGCGAACCTAAGCTTGAACTACGTTTTGACCTGATTCCCTAGCTTGGGATACGTAGGCAGTCTCTCTTTGGGACTCGGTCATCCTCTGTCGAACCGTAGCCTGAACTACGTTTTGACCTGATTCCCTAGCTTGGGATACGTAGGCAATCTCTCTGTGAGATTCGGTCACACTCAATCAACTCGATACAGGTTTTTCATTCCGGAGCGTACCTCAACTTTCAAACGACGTGGTGTTCAACACTTGGACCAAGAGGGGAAAATTCTTAATCTTTCACTTTTATTCAAAACTATTATTTCTATTACATAGGCTGAGCAGAGCCCCAAGAAAAATAGTAAAGCATCAAAAACAGAACGAAATGCTAAGAGGCCCTCACGGGCTCACAGTTTATTCTAGATCATTGGATTTGAGTCAGGAGTCAGTCTGCGTTTTGTCTGCTTTCGACCTCTTCTCTTAACCATGCTACATAGCGGTGTTTGAGTCTTGTGCTGAAGTTGTCTTCCGCTCCTCCGAGTTCTCTCAAACCCCAGTTGTGCTCATACCCTGCTAGATGTTGGGCTGTAAAAGCAGGAATCTGGAAATCCTCTATCCCAGCTCGATGGAAGCCTTGGCTCATGCCTAGTTGCCGCAGGATACGACCTGGAATGTAGAACGTGAAATTGGACAGCCCAGCAATCACCATCCTCTCGAAACCTGCAGAGTGCAGAGCCATATCCGGGATGTTCAGGGCTCTATGCCGCCAGACGATCTCGCGCGGAGACATCTCTCTCATGAAGGTGTACCACTCCTCCTCAGACATTTCTGGGTACAGCATTCCCCTTTGGTGCATCCGCCCGGGCAGACGGGGCCAGTCTGCTTCAGGAGCCGAGATTAGTCCAAGTTTGTCACATAGCCACAACTGCATGAGTGAAAAGACATGTAAGGAGCCACATAAGCCCGAGTGAAAGAAAACGAGTAAGAAGCTACCATACAGCCTTAGCCGAGAGTCGAGGTAAAAGCAGACTGTGTGAAAAACCGGAAAAAGGTGAGCTGAGTGAGATTTTACCTGTAACAGGATTGGACTACCACCAAATGTGTTTGTCCGACCTGTGGCTACCAAGTCCAAACCAATGAGTGTCTCAGCGAGTACCAGGGGCACTACGTTCTTCCGAGCGCCCATCTCCGTGGCCACGTGTACCAACGAGGGGTCGGGCCGTCCATACGGAGACACCAGCAGGTATGCGGCCAGTATGCTGACTGACATGGCGAATCAACGTCGAGCCTGCAGAACCGTATCTGCTGGATTGCCGTCGGGCCCGTACCATTCCATTAGGCGCGCGATGTTTATTTGCCCGCCAATCAACAGGCTTTCCGCTGCACACCTGGAAATGTTCAGGCACGTCTTCAACAGCTTTGACATGCTTTGCCGGTAAGGTGGCATGACGATCACGCTCGAAGCAAAGCCTTGGAGATACGCTTGGAATTCTTCAACGGTCGGACACAACTCGTTGCCCCCGAACCGGAACACATGGACGTCCTGGTCCCAAAACTGCAGGGCTACTCTCAGAATTTCAGGGCGGAGCCTTACACTTTTTAAGAAGCGAAAGGCTGCCAACCCGTGAGAACGGAAGCATAGCCAATCACTCGCGACAAATTCTTTGAGCCACGAGCTGATTAAGGTGGGGAGATGATTTGCCATTTGGGGAACAGTGCCTGAAGTTTTCCACGGAAGGCACGCCCTTCATTCAGGGAATTGCTCCTCTTTATAGGCCAAGAAAGGAGGTAATGCCTTTCCTTTGAGTGATGTGGCCATGCAAGGTGTCCATCCACTTACTAAAGATCAAGGGAACATCTTTGGGGAAAGCCAGAAGCCCCTACACGCCCAGACCTGCTGACAAAGCCTGCCACCCCTTTTTGTCCGAATGAGTCAAGGCTGGCCACTGTAACAGGAATTCTCCATCGCGCGTGGGTCACGAAGTGTCGCGCGACTGTTGATGCTCGTGCGACGGTTTTGTTTGCTCGCGCGAGAGTTAAGTTTGATTCGGCACAGCAGGGCAGGCTACTGCCTTTTTGGGGTTATTTTCCGGATTTGGACTCGGACCAGATTTTGAAGTTCCAATGCTTCCAGTAGGTCATTATGAGTGTTTATGACTACGTCTAAGCGTTGTTTGTTCAAATTACACGTTCAATGACAAGTTCTGTCCCTCGAAGGAATAACGGCAGATAATTCAAAGTTGTTATTTAGCCGGTCAAGCCAGGCAAAGTGGCATACCGTTTACAAGGCGGGTACTGAAAAGCGGAGCCAGAAGCCTAGCCTAATGGCCTTACTAATTACAATTTGTTCTCCCACGGGATTCAGAAATATCCCCTCAGTCTTGCATCAACTTCGGCGCGGAGCCACCTTATGTAACGGTTTTCCAGCCACGTCCTGAACTCTGGAATTGATTCCTTCAACGTCCTATCACCCCAGTTGTCTCTATAGCAGCGCAAATCCCAGGAAGTGAACGCGGGGAGATCGAAGTCTTCCGCTCCGTATCGCTTGTATCCTTGACTTCTTCCGAGCTGTCGGAGCGTACGCCCAGGGACGTAAAATGTGAAGTTTGACAGGCTGGCGATTATCACTCTTTTATATCCTGCTGATTTGAGCGTCATCGCCGGAAGGTTTAGCCAGAGACACCTCCAGACTATATCCTCAGATTGCAGATCGTTCAGGAAGGCAAACCATATGTCCACCGGCAAGTCGGGAAATATCATCGGTCTTTCGACCAAAAACCGGGGGAATTCTTCAAAGCCAGCCTGTGGCTCTTCCAAAACCCCCACCTTGTCCGCTAGCCAGAGCTGCACGAGAACAGAGGACAGGTCAGAAATCAAATACAGCTTAAGCATCTAAGGTGAAGCTGAAAATGCGAGAAAGTATGTCGAATGTGTATTTACCTGGAGCAAGATAGGGCATCCGCTGAAAGAGTCGGCTTGCTCAAGTTTCAGCATATCTAAACCCGTGAGCGTCTCCGCTAAAACCATGGGCATGATGTTTTTCCCGTTATCCATTTGTGAGGCAATGCTCACCAATTTGGGATTTACCCCTCCATCGATGGGAACTAGCATGTACGCGGCCAGTGCGCATATAGACAAGACGAAGCGTCTGTGAGCTTCCCCAACATAGTCTCCCAGGCCACTCTCGGGGCCATACAGTTCGATTAGGCGAAGGATGTTGAGCTCGCCGTTTCGAATGATGCTGGCCGTCAATGCCGCCGGAATGTTGAGTTTTGCCCGTAGAATTTGTTCCATGTCTTCATGGACGGGCGGCACGGCAAGAACATCTAGATTGGCGAACCCTGGCGCGTACGCCTGGAACTCTTCTATTGTGGGACACATCTCGTCTTGACGGAACCGGAAGACGTGCACAATGGGGTCCCAGAAAGGCAATGCGGCTTGGAGGATTTCGACGCACGGTCGAGCAAATCGGAGGTCCCGAATCGAGGATAAACAGCGAGACCGGGGACTCGCCCAATTTATGGTTTCATCTCTCATTAGCCAAGGATCAAGGGCTTCCATTAGTGAATCTCCCATTTTAGATAAGTTGGAGGGGTCTACACTTCATCAAGTCCTAAAACCCTTCTTCAAATAGCCAAGGAGTTGGTGAGATCAAGGCTTAGGTGTCCTACCACCTTGCATGGAAGAACAGCCTTCCTTCTGCAAGCCCAGAATGACTTTCAAGACGTGGAACAATGAACAGGTCCATGGCAATAATTTGGTCAAACAAAGGCAGCTTAGCAGGAGTTGACTCTCGCGCGACACTCTCAAAGCATCGCGCGACATATGTTTCTCGCGCGACAGTTCCAAACCATCGCGCGATGGTTGATCTGCAGTTTTGACAGATTCCAACAGCTACTGTCCAAATTGGTCGTTTTTCATTCCAAAGGTCATTTGGTACTTTTGATGGTTCCAGCAAGTCATTATGAGCATACGTGACTGTATCCAAGCATCGGATTCCGAATGCCGTGCTCAACGAAGATTTTGGACCCTCGGAGGCCCGTTTCGAGTTCAAATCAAGATTTCGGGAGGTCGAACCTCGCATCGGAGGCCCTAGCCCATTTTGGTCATGCCATACAGGTCGCCTGGACCTTGAGTGACTGTATGGAGGTGTCGGTTTCAGTCCGGGACATAATCGAGTCGTCTTTCAACGTTTTATGCCATTCTCGTGTTATTTTGAGCATTCTTCGGTATAAGTCCATCCTCGGGGCGTTTTGTTCAATTCTGTCAATTGGCGCAGGTCATGTTGACCACCATTGATCTTTTAAGAGCGTCGTTTCCATCTTTTTCAAGGTATTGTGAGTTTTGGTGTATTAATACCCATAATTTCATTGTTTCCCGTATCCTCGTATCCTGATTGTGTCTTAGGGTATATTGCCTTTTTCTTTCAGAGCTAGGCTGATTTATACACTCATATGTGTCTGTGTGTGGTCTCGATGTGTTGTCAATGCAAGTTCGGTATTAGTGGCAGGTTTTACTGATTCTTATGCACAATGAGAAGCAATAAACTTCAAAATGCAACTCTTATATACTAAACCATGATCTATCCATGTCAAAAGCGAAAGAACTACTGTATCTATGGCCCTCGGCCGGTCAAAGCTACCAAGTCAAATCAGGGCACATGCGCCCGCCAATCAAAAAAGGCACGTAGGCCCTCAAAATGTCTGTCAAGCTATCTACTTGGGCACGCAGGCCCAGAATCAAAAGTAAAAATAGTGTGCAAAAAGGGTAACAGAGGCCTCGTCAGCGCCCCTCAAGTCCGTCATCGCTGTCTGAAGTGTCCTGCAGCTCCCGGGGATCATCTCTATACCTCGGATCATCAATGGAGTCGTCAGAGCCACTGCTGGTGGACGAGTGCTCCTCACCCTCTTCTTCTGCCGCTTCTTCTTCCTCCTCATCCTCGGAAGTTGGACTCATGATCAGTTTCAGCCTGCGAGCCGAGCTCGGCTTCTCCAATGGCGGTTTTTCGCGCTTCTTCAGTTGATACCGAAGCTCAGCTTGCCTCGCGGCTTGCTTGGCTTCCTCCTCGCGTGCGCGCGCCGTCTGTGAGCCCCTCGTCTGTCGCCGCGTGATGGTGGCTGGAGGCGTGGATTTCTGTGCCACCACCTTCGTCGGTGGCGGATCTCGCGCGCTCTTCCTCCTAGGATTTATCTTCCCCTGCACCTGCATTATCATTACATTTCAAAGCATGAGTATCTATTGTGCATATTGTATTTCTGTATTGGAAACAGGTACAGTCTATCAAGCTATCAAGGCAGGAATGTATCGAAAGCAGAAATGTATCAAAAGCAGGAATGTATCGAAAGCTGGAATGTATCGTTTTCATACCTGGGTCCTCTGAACAACGGCTGGCTGAGTCGGCTGTAGCGTCGGCGCCTGGTACTGCAACTCCAGTGGCGTGCCGCTCGCCGCCTTTCTCACCACGTTCTCCAACGCCAGCATGCGTCGAACGGCCTCGTTCACCCACTCAATTGGCACCTGCATGCAATTCAAGTTCATCAGGCTGTTCGGCAGATAATTCAAGTATTTGGAATTCAAAAGCAATATCGGAAGCTAGGTCTTACCGAAATAGTCACAGGAGCAGGCTCCGCTCTCGCGGGCACTAACTGTAACTCTGCAGGATTCCCCTGGCTGTCAACAACGGGAATCCTCCAAAGCAGCGCAGGAAGTCCACCAACTGCCGGTCCGCTCGGGGCTCGCCTGGCCCGGCTCTCACCTCCTCTCCGTCCCTCTCCGGCTGCTCTCCTCTCCTCAGCGGCCCCTGCAGCCTGGCCTCGCGCCTCTCTCCGGCCACGGATCCCCAGTGGGCCCGCCAAGAAGTCTCGCTGGTAGACCGCATAGTCCCTACCAGGACGCAGGTAGCGTTCAAGCTCAGTATCCGGCCTCGTGTACCTCTCCAGCTCAGCCCGCGTGTACTCTCCCGTGTGTGAAGCTCGAGGTGGGAGCGGCCCTGGCACCCAGAACTCAGGGTAACCAAGCGACTGGCGCGTCACTCGATCCCCTAGGTACCACTGCCAACCGAAGGCAGACTCCAACAACACCCTGCTGGCCGTGACAGCCCTACTCCGGGCCAAGTACTCAGGCTCTAGCCCTGCTTTTCTCCAGGGATCCCAATTGACCTGCGATTCAAAGTAAACGGGCAATGCAAGCAATTGATCAGCGACAGCATTAAGGCAAGGAAATGAATGCATATCTAAAGCTTACAGTTACGTGTTCATACCTGTGAGGCCCTAAGCTCGTCTAGATACAGCCTGAAGGCGTTGAGCTCGCCTCTCCCTTCCTTCTTCCCGGTACTCGCCCTGCTCCACTTCAGCGCGCGAGGGAGGGTGCTCAGGTCTGGATGCTTGCACTCCGGCGGATACATCCGCAAAACCTTGTAGGCCCAAAGCTGCACAATGTTTAGACAAGTTCAGGCATTAGTCAAGGCATACGGCATTTAAAATCAAAATAGTCAAGCAGACTAAACAATGGACAAGCATAATCAAATTGTGCTTTAAAAGGGTTAGAATCGTACCTCCCAGACCCTCCAGTAGCCAGCCGTGCTCTTACCCGTCCTCGACGAGTGGCCAAAGAAATGATAGGTCGTCCCAAGAGCCGCCCCACCCCAGTCGAAACGCGAGGCCGTCCTCAAGTCCCTCAATGCCGGCAAGTAAGAAAGGTGGACGTTGCTTCGCCTGTTTGGGTACAGAGTGGCACCAAACAGGTATAGCAGAAATGCCCGGGCCATCTGCTCCGCCTCCCAATCACTCGACACCTCCTTCTTCAGGTAGCCCTTGAACTGGTCGTACCTCGCCATTCCCCCCTCTATCTTGGGCACTTTGCCCAGAAACCACTCCAGAGCAGCCCGATCCTCCTGGATCCCTGAGTCAAACGGGATGGGCTCACCTCTAACCCTCAGCCCTGTGATCGCTGCGAAGTCAGCAGGCGTCACTGTCATCTCCCCAGGAGGTAGGTGGAAGGTATTGGTGGTATCCCTCCACCTCTCAGCAAGTGCAACAAGGACGGCATGGTCAATCCTCGCCGGGGTCAAAGTCCGCACAAACTCCCCGAAGCCTGCCTCATCTACCAGCCGCCTCACTCTCTCCGGCAGCCCTTCGTACAGCTGCAAGGACATGCACGCGCCCCCGAAGCCGCGGATGTCCCTCTGTTCAGCTCCAGCCTGTTTCAGATACAAAGACAAGCAGCAAATGGTTCATCAGTATACGGGAAGTTCATTCTCAAGTTCTAGGTAATCAATGAAGCCTACGACAGATGGTTGGTTCAAGTTATTGCGTATTGGGCCTATGCTACAGAAGTACGTGGCTTTAGCATGCTTTGGTTCGCAAGTTATCCATGCAAATTCTAAGTTCAAGCGCATTGTAAACAAGTATCGAATGTGAACTATCAAAACAAGAATGTCGAAATCAAGTTACGAAGGGTGTTTTCTGGGAATATACCTCTGTCCATGTCGCTGCAATGTGGGCCCGGGGATCTCTCAACACCAACTCATCGTCGTAGTCCCTCTGCAATGGTACGCGGGCCGCGATGCCCGACGGCACAAAGAGGTGCGGCGTGGGAAGCACGTATGCCTCCGCTGAAAAGCCCGGCCGACTCGTGTTCTTCGCCTCCTCCACGGCCGTCACCCTAGGCCCCTGTGCCTCAACTCTGGCTCTCTCCTCAGCCTCTGCGTCTCTCAAGAGCTCCTCTCTCCCCTGTCTCTCTCTCTCGGCCCTCTCAGCGGCCTCTGACGCCTCAATGGCCCGGGCGCGGTCCTCTCTAGCCTTTAGGACCAACTCCCCAACTAGGGGATTGTCCTCAAGAAGCCTTGCCAGTGCCTCGTCGGTCAAGTACTCGGCGACGTCGTGTTTAGTAATCGGCCTATGACTCGACGACGTCACCGCGGGCCGGAACAATATGTCTTCTTCCCGGATTGGCATCTCCGCGGTCTCTTCCTCAACAACAGCCCCTTTACCCTTCGCCGAATCCCTCGGCGGGGACCCGGACGGCTCGACGGTATCACCTCCAGCCCCACTGCCACTGCCTCCACCAGCATCAACCATCGCGCGAGGCTCCTCCTCTGTCGCGCGATGGTGCTCTCCAGCACCAATATCCCCGGCGTCTCCTGGACTCACTCTGGTCACCACCGACCCTTCTACGGCCATTCTCGGATCTAACTGCTCGACGACAGCCCCTGCGGCCTCAGGATCAACAGTCGCCCGAGCCTCTGGCTCTGTCGCGCGACTCTCATCGCCGCCAACAGTCGCCTGCTCACGACCCTCTTCGCCATCTCCGCCGCCTGCAACCACTGCACCGGCCCCTGCGGTGGCCTCCACAGGCGTTTGATCTCCTGTTTCGACGGTCGTTGATCAATAACACCTCCCCCATCTTCCCCACTGCCGTGGTCAGCCATGGATGATTGATCAAGGGTGGGTTCGTCGACTTCGTGGGCGGAATCAAGGTTTGGGAGAGGTTTGAGAGGAAAGACGAGAGAGGGAAAGAGTTTTGAGAATTTGAAACTGCTGGTTTACTGTTTCTGTAACGTCCCCGCGACGTTTAAACGATTGGAACGGGTTTGGGCCGGGTCTGGGCCTGTCCAGACCCAAGCCCTAACTCCAGACCCTCGCGCGATGGTACATGAGTATCGCGCGACACTTCACCTTGGGCCTCAGGCCCAATCCAGATTCTGAGTCTGGCCCGATCTCAATTACACTCTTTTTGGGTCCATGACCTTTCGATATGTTGTACAATAAATTTGAGGGTCATTTTGAAGGTTTTGTCTTCAAAACCCAAAGATTTTTTGTATCCCCAGCAGTGGTCCGCCCGCAATCAATAGCGATGATCTATCCGTCCGATCAATCAGTGATGATCTATCCGTCCGATCAACAAATCAGCGACGATCTATCCGTCCGATCAATCAGTGACGATCTATCCGTCCGATCGACAAATCAGCGACGATCTATCCGTCCGATCAATCAATCAGCGACGATCTATCCGTCCGATCAACAAATCAGCGACGATCTATCCGTCCGATCAATCAGTGACGATCTATCCGTCCGATCGACAAATCAGCGACGATCTATCAGTCCGATCAATCAATCAGCGACGATCTATCCGTTCGACCCATCAAATCAGCGACGATCTATCCGTCCAATCAATCAATCAGCGACGATCTATCCGTCCGATCAATCAACCAGCGGCGATCTATCCGTCCGGTCTTCAATCCCCCTTTGGTGCACGGTATTTTTATATACTTGTCTGCATTTTCCATTTAATCGGCTTTTGGGCGGATTTGGTGGGTGTCTAGAAATCTTTGACGTTACCCGTACCAGTCAATGGTGCTCCGCGTGCCGTCAAAGAGGGACTACTGTAGACACCCCAATCTGGGTCTCCCAATCGTTTTACTTTACTTTACGATTTTCTTGTTTCCCCGATGATGAAATCGGATCAAACAGAGCTTGGATCGGGAATGGATTAGGCTTGGAACGCTTAGAACCCTGCTTGAAACCTTTTGAACCCATCTAAACCTTCAGTCAAACCCTAGAGCCAGAGTTGACCCTCGCGCGAGCCTTTGTGTCCCTCGTGCGACACTTAGCTTGCCAGGTGTAGTCAAAGTCAAACTGTTGACTGTTGACCCTCGCGCGACACTTCCAAACCCTCGCGCGATGGTCCCCTCCTGTCCCTATCACAGAATCCAGCTGGACTTGTGATGATTGCTTGGCACATGGGTCCCCATGGGCTGGAACCCCGTTTTCCTCAGCTGAACAGCGTACTGGCAGGTTCTAACCCCATGCAATCTCCCAACCACTCTCTCACCTTGTTGGCTAGCCTCACAACCAAGTTGTGACCAGCCTTGGTGGCTGGTCCCAAGGCCTTGTTTGGCCCCTAACTAGCCCTTACACTCCCCCTATAAATACCCCCCTTCATCTTCCATGTTAAGGGTTCCAAGAATTGATTAAGAAGTTTCCTTGGTTATTTTCTAAGGCAAACACTAGCTAGCACAAAGTTCTTACCCCCAAACCACCTCCTAAGCTTCTGAACTTAGTGTGTTCATACACTCTTGGTAGCAAGGCCACACCAATCAATCCAATCTATTCCCAAACCCTTTCCAAGCAAAGGTATAATGTTTAACCTGTTTCTGTTTTGATCCCTGAGGGGGGCTGACAGGACCAAGGCTGGTAATCAATACCATGTCCTGGTCCTAAAGCCAGCAAAGTTACAAGAATTCGTGGCTGTTACACCCTCGCGCGACGGTCCCCTATACTCGCGCGACACTTGTGTCAGCAAGAGAATGGACCTCGTGGGGAAGGGAGGCTAGCCCTTTTCTGTTTTTGCAATATGTTCATGCCTGTTGTAGTTCATTTTGATTTTTAGATCACTGTTATGCATGCAAAACAAAATACAGTAGCTAGTTTATTCGCTTTAAATAGTTTGGAATGCCCTTGGGAACCCCTGAATCTGTCTCAGGACCCCAAGCATGCAAAGCAATTCCTGGAAGTCCAGTCAGGAATGTCGCGTGAGACTCAGTCTCTGTCGCGCGACAGTCCTGTGATTTCCATGAATAGCCCTTGCATGGGTAACTAGGCCTTTGGCCTCTGTTTTGATACCCCCACTGTTTAGGGGTTGTGTTTCATTTCATTTGGCTCCTGCTTGGAGTAATGTGTAGTAATTAGTATTTTGCAGTCTTTCAATAAACTGCTTGGTTTGCTTCCTGGGTGTGCACTGGTCCTTCCAGAGCCCAGAAGGGGATGATTTTGGGACTGTGGTGAGATGACAAAACGCGCGCAAGAGTCAGTGTGTCTCGCGCGATGGTTGACTTGCATGTAGATCTGTTCAGGCATGCAAGTTGGTCATCGTGCTGGGCAAACCTGCCCCGAGCCTGGTTTTTTTGCATCTGATCGCTGTTTCGAGTTCATTCCATTTATTGTTCATCACACTATCCATCCATGCTATCATTTGATCACATCCTGCAAACTGTTACAGTTTTGAATACCCGATTAACTGTTCCCCCGCCCTAATTGGCTAAAATTTATTAAAAGAGGAAGAATCACAAAGGTTTTCATAAAAATGCCTAAGTAGAGACCGATCTCCGGATTGGGCGAGAGGGGTGCCATAAAACCCTTCCCCTCTCGTAACCTGGCTCCCGAACCCAGATATGGTTATGACGGACTGGTTTCCTTCACTTTTTCAAACAAATAGCGCGGCAGGTGCTTCAAAATACGGTTCCTTGAGTGTCGGACCTTCAAAACTCAAGTGGCGACCCTGTATTTTTGAGCGTTTGCCACCGGCACTCGCGCTCCCTCGATTTTCAAAGAAAAAGGGCCGCAAACGGCAAGGGAAGGAACGGAATCCTTTTCCCCTCCGAAGGGCATGCTGCCCACAGTGGCGACTCTGCTGGGGATACATCGAACCGATATTGATTCACACTTAGAATTTAATACACTTGGGAACAATCCCTTAAAAGCCTGTCAAAACGGTAAGCTTCGCGCTGCCGAAGGTTGGAACGGTGATTTAACAGGACCTCGTGTCCGGCCATTCTAATCTGGGGCTTTTTCGATTGTTCGCTTGCGTAGTTTCTTCTAAAGATGGACTAAATAAAGTGAGCCAAATTTGAAAAGGCGTTTTTACGACTTTGTGATTCTTCTTCTTTTAACCAAATTTTAGCATCTCATTTGCATCGAGGTGGGATAAGCCTCGTTGGATCGTTTTGGCAATCCGGCACGGTTTACCCGACAGCTTGGTTGCCGATACCCGGCAACTTGGTTGCCGTTACCCAGAAACTTTTTAGCCGCTACCTGGCAACTTGGTTGTCTAACAATACCCAGCAACTTTTTGGCCATTACCAAGAAACTGAGTAATTCCTTGCCTTGGCTTTGCCCGGTGAGCCAGCTTGCCACACCTTGGCTAGAACAGTCAATTGTTATTGCCTACCATCACAAACGATTCCCGATGCCTTGTCTAGACCATCGTCTTGGCATACGCCCAAGTGTTTCCCAAGTGTTTCCAAGTGTCCAAGTTCCAAAGTGCCTAAGCCCTTCACGTCCGAGCAGCAACCAGCTCACCTCTCCGCAAGGGTGTGCCTGCCCCGAAGGGCTTCAACACCAATGCATCATCGAGGTAGTTTTCCGATGGGACAATGCCATAGCCAACAGAGAACCGTCGACCGGCGCTCGCCACATAGGCGACAAGCTTCTCCCTCCACAAGGAGGCATCCCCTGGGCTACGCAACGTGGCATTAGGAATCAAAGACCATTAGCCAGTTACGCTTTTCCGTGCGGGGACACCAATGCATCATCGGGATTGTGCCATAACCAACGGATATCCATCAGCCGGCACTCACCACCAAGGCGACGAGCTTACCTCTCAGCAAGGAGGCATCCCCCGAAAGGAACACCAATGCATCATGGAGGAAGAAGGTTAACAAAGGGACAGTGCCATAGCCAACGGATAACCGTCAACCGGCGCTCGCCGTTTAGGCGACAAGCTTCTCCCTCAACAAAGAGGCATCCCCTGGGATACAAACCGTGGCATTAGGAATCTAAGACCATTAGCCAGTTACGCTTTTCTGTGCGGGGACACCAATGCATCATCGGGATGGTGCCATAGCCGAAAGAGAACCATCAGCCGGTGCTCATCGCCTAGGAGACAAGCTGACCCCTCAACAAGGAGGCGTCCCCGGGGCTACACGCCCTGGCATTAGGAATCAAAGACCATTAGCCAGGTACGTTTTGACATGCGGGGATGCCAATGCATCATCGGGAAGGTGCCATAGCCAACAGAGATCCGTCGGCCGGCGCTCATCACCTGGGCGACGAGCTTACCTCTCAGCAAGGAGGCATCCCCCGATGGGAACACCAATGCATCACGGAGGATGTGAGTCTGCAAGCATTACCGACGGGACGTGAAAGCACGAGCATTTGAGACCAAACGGCCATGGAATTCTTGTTTCTGCCCGATGGAGTCGTGCTTTGCTTTGCCTTGCCCTGTATTGGATAGGGCATGCCATTAGGCGGGCAATTTTTTCTAGCGTTACCGACGGGTTATCTTTTCACGTGTTTCCGAGGCTAAACGGCCAACAATTGCCCGACGGAGTGTTTCTTTGCCCGATAGAATCGTGCATTGCCTAGCTGGACCGCTACAAATAACCTTTCGCCTTGGGGTATTTCGGTCTTTTTTTGGAGCATTACCGACGAGATGTGATTCCATGGCTATCAGAGGCCAAACGGCCAAGAATTGCCCGATAGAGTCTTGCTTTGCCCAATAGAGCTGTGCTTTGCCTTGCGGGACGGCTTACAATAGCATTTTGTTTCAGGGGCATTTTGGTATTTTTTCCGAGCATTACCGACGGGTCGTGTTTCAACGAGCAACCAAGGCCAAAAGGCCAAGAATTGCCCAAGGGGTCTCGATAGTAACGTGCCATGGCACCCGGCGTCGGGTGGCCACGGCTTCCCCGGGGGAGGGAGACCACCCCCCCCCTATAGTAGCAAAATTAGCCTTTGCCCTTGTGGCAGGAAGGAACATGATTATGTCCGAACAGTCATAATGGCCTTTTTTTTGAGCATCACAACTTTGTTTCATGAACTTTGAATTGGAACATCTTCACAAAAATATGGAGCAACTCCTCAAAAAAATTCAGAATTTTTTGCCAAAAGAATAATTTTTTATTAATTAAACAAAAAATAAATATATAAATATTATAAAAAAATAAAAAAATATTCAAAAAAATACAAAAAAAGTATGAAAAATCACGAAAAATTATAAACAAGCTACACAATAGTTATGTAAATATATTGGGTTGAAAAATGAGGCATCTACAATACAAAATATTTAAATTAAAACTTAAAAACGTGTAAAAATAAAAATAAAAAAAAGATAGAAAACTAACATTGCAAAAATCTCACAAGATGGTGACTAAACAAGAGTTTTTGGAGAGTTTTGCCAAGATCATATTGATGCTTGCATTGATTTGCCCGATGACAAGCTACTTTTTAGCCGTACTAAGCAAATTTTTAGCCGTTACCCAGCAACTTGGTTACCGATATCGAGCGTTACCCGACGACTAGGCACCCAGCAACTTGCTTGCCATGCCTTGGCCACCCTTGGTCTTGGCATGCCGTGAGCAATGCATTGCCATGCCCGGTGACAAGCAATCGGCTTGCCATGCCTTGGCCACCCCTTGTTTTGGCATGCCGTGAGTCATGCCTTGGCTACCCTTGGTCTTGGCACGCCGTGAGCATGCTTGCCATCCGTTGGCCACCCCTTGTTTTGGCATGCAGTGAGTCATGCCTTGGCTACCCTTGGTCTTGGCATGCCGTGAGCAATGCATCGCCTTGCCCGGTGACAAGCAATCGGCTTGCCATGCCTTGGCACCCCCTTGTTTTGGCATGCCGTGAGTCATGCCTTGGGCACCCTTGGTCTTGGCATGCCGTGAGAAATGCATTGCCTGGCCCGGTGACAAGCAATCGGCTTGCCATGCCTCGGCCACCCCTTGTTTAGGCATGCCATGAGTCATGCCTTGGCCCCCCTTGGTCTTGGCATGCCGTGAGCAATGCATTGCCTTGCCCGGTGACAAGCAATCGGCTTGCCATGCCTCGGCCACCCCTTGTTTTGGCATGCCGTGAGCAGTGCATTGCCTTGCCCGGTGACAAGCAACTTTTTAGCCGACACCCAACATTACCCGACAGCTTGGTTGCCGATAGCCAGCAACTTGGTTGCCGTTACCCAGAAACTTTTTAGCCGCTACCTGGCAACTTGGTTGTCTAACAATACCCAGCAACTTTTTGGCCATTACCAAGAAACCGGGTAATTCCTTGCCTTGGCTTTGCCCGGTGAGCCAGCTTGCCACACCTTGGCTAGAACAGTCAATTGTTATTGCCTACCATCATAAACGATTCCCGATGCCTTGTCTAGACCATCGTCTTGGCATACGCCCAAGTGTTTCCCAAGTTTTTCCAAGTGTCCAAGTTCCAAAGTGCCTAAGCCCTTCACGTCCGAGCAGCAACCAGCTTACCTCTCCGCAAGAGTGTGCCTGCCCCGAAGGGCTTCAACACCAATGCATCATCGAGGTAGTTTTCCGATGGGACAATGCCAAAGCCAACAGAGAACCGTCGACCGGCGCTCGCCACCTGGGCGACAAGCTTCTCCCTCCACAAGGAGGCATCCCCTGGGCTACGCAATGTGGCATTAGGAATCAAAGACCATTAGCCAGTTACGCTTTTCCGTGCGGGGACACCAATGCATCATCAGGATTATGCCATAACCAACGGATATCCATCAGCCGGCGCTCACCACCAAGGCGACGAGCTTACCTCTCAGCAAGGAGGCATCCTCCGAAAGGAACACCAATGCATCATGGAGGAAGAAGGTTAACGAAGGGACAGTGCCATAGCCAACGGATAACCGTCAACCGGCGCTCGCCGTTTAGGCGACAAGCTTCTCCCTCAACAAAGAGGCATCCCCTGGGATACGAACCGTGGCATTAGGAATCTAAGACCATTTGCCAGTTACGCTTTTCCGTGCGGGGAAACCAATGCATCATCGAGATGGTGCCATAGCCGACAGAGAACCATCAGCCGGCGCTCATCGCCTAGGTGACAAGCTGACCCCTCAACCAGGAGGAGTCCCCGGGGCTACACGCATTGGCATTAGGAATCAAAGACCATTAGCCAGGTACATTTTGACATGCGGGGATGCCAATGCATAATCGGGAAGGTGCCATAGCCAACAGAGATCCGTCGGCCGGCGCTCATCACCTGGGCGACGAGCTTACCTCTCAGCAAGGAGGCATCCCCCGATGGGAACACCAATGCATCACGGAGGATGTGAGTCTGCAAGCATTACCGATGGGACGTGAAAGCACGAGCATTTGAGACCAAACGGCCATGGAATTCTTGTTTCTGCCCGATACAGTCGTGCTTTGCTTTGCCTTGCCCTGTATTGGATAGGGCATGCCATTACGAGGGCAATTTTTTCTAGCGTTATCGACAGGTTATCTTTTCACGTGTTTCCGATGCTAAACGGCCAACAATTGCCCGACGGAGTGTTTCGTTGCCCGATAGATTCGTGCATTGCTTAGCTGGACCGCTATAAATAACCATTTGCCTCGGGGTATTTCGGTATTTTTTCTGAGCATTACCGATGAGATGTGATTCCATGGCTATCAGAGGCCAAACGGCCAAGAATTGCCCAATAGAGCTGTGCTTTGCCCAATAGAGCTGTGCTTTGCCCAATAGAGCTGTGCTTCGCCCAATAGAGCTTTGCTTTGCCTTGCGGGACAGCTTACAATAGCATTTCGTTTCAGGGGCATTTTGGTATTTTTTCCGAGCATTACCGATGGGTCGTGTTTCAACGAGCAACCAAGGCCAAAAGGCCAAGAATTGCCCGAGGGGTCTCGATAGCAACGTGCCATGGCACCCGGCGTCGGGTGGCCACGGCTTCCCCGGGGGAGGGAGACCACCCCCCCTATAGTAGCAAAATTAGCCTTTGCCCTTGTGGCAGGAAGGAACATGATTATGTCCGAACAGTCATAATGGGCTTTTTTTTGAGCATCACAACTTTGTTTCATGAACTTTGAATTGGAACATCTTCACAAAAATATGGAGCAACTCCACAAAAAATTCAGAATTTTTTGCCAAAAGAATAATTTTTTATTAGTTAAACAAAAAAAAAATAAATAAATATTATAAGAAAATAAAAAAATATTCAAAAAAATACAAAAAAAGTATGAAAAAATCACGAAAAATTATAAACAAGCTACACAATAATTATGTAACTATATTGGGTTGAAAAATAAGGCATCTACAATACAAAATATTTAAATTAAAACTTAAAAATGTGTAAAAATAAAAATAAAAAAAAGATAGAAAACTATCATTGCAAAAATCCCACAAGATGGTGACTAAACAAGAGTTTTTGGAGAGTTTTGCCAAGATCATATTGATGCTTGCATTGATTTGCCCGATGACAAGCTACTTTTTAGCCGTACTAAGCAAATTTTTAGCCGTTACCCAGCAACTTGGTTACCGATATCGAGCGTCACCCGACGACTAGGCACCCAGCAACTTGCTTGCCATGCCTTGGCCACCCTTGGTCTTGGCATGCCGTGAGCAATGCATTGCCATGCCCGGTGACAAGCAATCGGCTTGCCATGCCTTGGCCACCCCTTGTTTTGGCATGCCGTGAGTCATGCCTTGGCTACCCTTGGTCTTGGCACGCCGTGAGCATGCTTGCCATCCATTGGCCACCCCTTGTTTTGGCATGCAGTGAGTCATGCCTTGGCTACCCTTGGTCTTGGCATGCCATGAGCAATGCATTGCCTTGCCCGGTGACAAGCAATCGGCTTGCCATGCCTTGGCGCCCCCTTGTTTTGGCATGCCGTGAGTCATGCCTTGGCCACCCTTGGTCTTGGCATGCCGTGAGAAATGCATTGCCTTGCCCGGTGACAAGCAATCGGCTTGCCATGCCTCGGCCACCCCTTGTTTTGGCATGCCGTAAGTCATGCCTTGGCCCCCCTTGGTCTTGGCATGCCGTGAGCAATGCATTGCCTTGCCCGGTGACAAGCAATCGGCTTGCCATGCCTCGGCCACCCCTTGTTTTGGCATGCCGTGAGTAGTGCATTGCCTTGCCCGGTGACAAGCAATCGGCTTGCCATACCTCGGCCACCACTTGTTTTGGCATGCCGTAAGTCATGCCTTGGCCCCCCTTGGTCTTGGCATGCCGTGAGCAATCCATTGCCTTGCCCGGTGACAGGCAATCGGCTTGCCATGCCTTGGCCACCCCTTGTTTTGGCATGCCGTGAGTCATGACTTGGCCGCCCTTGGTCTTGGCATGCCATGAGCAATGCATTGCGTTGCCCAGTGACAAGCAACTTTTTAGCCGACACCCAACATTACCCGACAGCTTGGTTGCCGATACTCAGCAACTTGGTTGCCGTTACCCAGAAACTTTTTAGCCGCTACCTGGCAACTTGGTTGTCTGCCAATACCCAGCAACTTTTTGGCCATTACCAAGAAACCGGGTAATTCCTTGCCTTGGCTTTGCCCGGTGAGACAGCGTGCCACACCTTGGCTAGAACAGTTAAGTGTTATTGCCTACCATCACAAACGATTCCCGATGCCTTGTCTAGACCATCGTCTTGGCATACTCCCAAGTGTTTCCCAAGTGTTTCCAAGTGTCCGAGTTCCCAAGTGCCTAAGCCCTTCACGTCCGAGCAGCAACCAGCTTACCTCTCCACAAGGGTGTGCCTGCCCCGAAGGGCTTCAACAAAAATGTATCATCGAGGTAGTTTTCCGATGGGACAATGCCATAGCCAACAGAGAACCGTCGACCGGCGCTCGCCACCTAGGCAACAAGCTTCTCCCTCCACAAGGAAGCATCCCCTGGGCTACGCAACGTGGCATTAGGAATCAAAGACCATTAGCCAGTTACGCTTTTTCGTGCGGGGACACCAATGCATCATCGGGATTGTGCCATAACCAACGGATATCCATCAGCCGGCGCTCACCACCAAGGCGACGAGCTTACCTCTCAACAAGGAGGCATCCCCCGAAAGGAACACCAATACATCATGGAGGAAGAAGGTTAACGAAGGGACAGTGCCATAGCCAACGGATAACCGTCAACCGGCGCTCGCCGTTTAGGCGACAAGCTTCTCTCTCAACAAAGAGGCATCCCCTGGGATACGAACCGTGGCATTAGGAATCTAAGACCATTAGCCAGTTACGATTTTCCGTGTGGGGACACCAATGCATCATCGGGATGGTGCCATATCCGACAGAGAACCATCAGCCGGTGCTCATCGCCTAGGTGACAAGCTGACCCCTCAACAAGGAGGAGTCCCCGGGGCTACACGCCCTGACATTAGGAATCAAAGACCATTAGCCAGGTACGTTTTGACATGCGGGGATGCCAATGCATCATCAGGAAGGTGCCATAGCCAACAGAGATCCGTCGGCCGGCGCTCATCACCTAGGCGACGAGCTTACCTCTCAGCAAGGAGGCTTCCCCCGATGGGAACACCAATGCATCACGGAGGATGTGAGTCTGCTAGCATTACCGACGGGACGTGATAGCACGAGCATTTGAGAACAAACGGCCATGGAATTCTTGTTTCTGCCCGATAGAGTCGTGCTTTGCTTTGCCTTGCCCTGTATTGGATAGGGCATGCCATTCCGAGGGCAATTTTTTCTAGCGTTACCAACGGGTTATCTTTTCACGTGTTTTCGAGGCTAAACGGCCAACAATTGCCCGAAGGAGTGTTTCTTTGCCCGATAGAATCGTGCATTGCCCAGCTGGACCGCTACAAATAACCTTTTGCCTCGGGGTATTTCGGTCTTTTTTCAGAGCATTACCAAAGAGATGTGATTCCATGGCTATCAGAGGCCAAACGGCCGAGAATTGCCCGATAGAGTCTTGCTTTGCCCAATAGAGCTGTGCTTTGCCTTGCTGGACGGCTTACAATAGCATTTTGTTTCAGGGACAGTTCGGTATTTTTTCCGAGCATTACCGACGGGTCGTGTTTCAACGAGCAACCAAGGCCAAAAGGCCAAGAATTGCCCGAGGGGTCTCGATAGCAACGTGCCATGGCACCCGGCGTCGGGTGGCCACGGCTTCCCCGGGGGAGGGAGACCACCCCCCCCCCCCCTATAGTAGCAAAATTAGCATTTGCCCTTGTGGCAGGAAGGAACATGATTATGTCCGAACATTCATAATGGGCTTTTTTTTTAGCATCACAACTTTGTTTCATGAACTTTGAATTGGAACATCTTCACAAAAATATGGAGCAACTCAACAAAAAAAATTCAGAATTTTTTGCCAAAAGAATAATTTTATATTAATTAAAAAAAAATAAATATATAAATATTAAAAAAAATAACAAAATATTAAAAAAAATACAAAAAAAGTATGAAAAAATCACGAAAAATTATAAACAAGCTACACAATAATTATGTAACTATATTGGGTTGAAAAATGAGGCATCTACAATACAAAATATTTAAATTAAAACTTAAAAACGTATAAAAATAAAAATAAAAAAAAGATAGAAAACTAACATTGCAAAAATCCCACAAGATGTTGACTAAACAAGAGTTTTTGGAGAGTTTTGCCAAGATCATATTGGTGCTTGCATTGATTTGCCCGATGACAAGCTACTTTTTAGCCGTACTAAGCAAATTTTTAGCCGTTACCCAGCAACTAGGTTACCGATATCGAGCGTTACCCGACGACTAGGCACCCAGCAACTTGCTTGCCATGCCTTGGCCACCCTTGGTCTTGGCATGCCGTGAGCAATGCATTGCCATGCCCGGTGACAAGCAATCGGCTTGCCATGCCTTGGCCACCCCTTGTTTTGGCATGCCGTGAGTCATGCCTTGGCTACCCTTGGTCTTGGCATGCCGTGAGCATGCTTACCATTCGTTGGCCACCCCTTGTTTTGGCATGCAGTGAGTCATGCCTTGGCTACCCTTGGTCTTGGCATGCCGTGAGCAATGCATTGCCTTGCCCGGTGACAAGCAATCGGCTTGCCATACCTTGGCGCCCCCTTGTTTTGGCATGCCGTGAGTCATGCCTTGGCCACCCTTGGTCTTGGCATGCCGTGAGAAATGCATTGCCTTGCCCGGTGACAAGCAATCGGCTTGCCATGCCTCGGCCACCCCTTGTTTTGGCATGCCGTGAGTCATGCCTTGGCCCCCCTTGGTCTTGGCATGCCGTGAGCAATGCATTGCCTTGCCCGGTGACAAGCAATCGGCTTGCCATGCCTCGGCCGCCCCTTGTTTTGGCATGCCGTGAGAAGTTCATTGCCTTGCCCGGTGACAAGCAATCGGCTTGTCATGCCTTGGCAACCCCTTGTTTTGGCATGCCGTGAGTCATGACTTGGCCGCCCTTGGTCTTTGCATGCCATGAGCAATGCATTGCCTTGCCTGGTGACAAGCAACTTTTTAGCCGACACCCAACGTTACCCAACAGCTTGGTTGCCGATACCCAGCAACTTGGTTGCCGTTACCCAGAAACTTTTTAGCCGCTACCTGGCAACTTGGTTGTCTAACAATACCCAGCAACTTTTTGGCCATTACCAAGAAACCGGGTAATTCCTTGCCTTGGCTTTGCCCGGTGAGCCAGCTTGCCACACCTTGGCTAGAACAGTCAATTGTTATTGCCTACCATCACAAACGATTCCCGATGCCTTGTCTAGACCATCGTCTTGGCATACGCCCAAGTGTTTGCCCAAGTGTTTCCCAAGTGTTTCCGAGTGTCCAAGTTCCAAAGTGCCTAAGCCCTTCACGTCCGAGCAGCAACCAGCTTACCTCTCCGCAAGGGTGTGCCTGCCCCGAAGGGCTTCAACACCAATGCATCATCGAGGTAGTTTTCCGATGGGACAATGCCATAGCCAACAGAGAACCGTCGACTGGCGCTCGCCACCTAGGCGACAAGCTTCTCCCTCCACAAGGAGGCATCCCCTGGGCTACGTAACGTGGCATTAGGAATCAAAGACCATTAGCCAGTTACGCTTTTCCGTGCGGGGACACCAATGCATCATCGGGATTGTGCCATAACCAACGGATATCCATCAGCCAGCGCTCACCACCAAGGCGACGAGCTTACCTCTCAGCAAGGAGGCATCCCCCAAAAGGAACACCAATGCATCATGGAGGAAGAAGGTTAACGAAGGGACATTGCCATAGCCAATGGATAACCGTCAACCGGCGCTCGCCGTTTAGGTAACAAGCTTCTCCCTCAACAAAGAGGCATCCCCTGGGATACGAACCATGGCATTAGGAATCTAAGACCATTAGCCAGTTACGCTTTTCTGTGCGGGGACACCAATGCATCATCAGGATGGTGCCATAGCCGACAGAGAACCATCAGCCGGCGCTCATCGCCTAGACGACAAGCTGACCCCTCAACAAGGAAGCATCCCCGGGGCTACACGCCCTGGCATTAGGAATCAAAGACCATTAGCCAGGTACATTTTGACATGCGGGGATGCCAATGTATCATCGGGAAGGTGCCATAGCCAACAGAGATCCGTCAGCCGGCGCTCATCACCTGGGCGACGAGCTTACCTCTCAGCAAGGAGGCATCCCCCGATGGGAACACCAATGCATCACGGAGGATGTGAGTCTGCAAGCATTACCGACGGGACGTGAAAGCACAAGCATTTGAGACCAAACGGCCATGGAATTCTTGTTTCTGCCCGATAGAGTCGTGCTTTGCTTTCCCTTGCCCTGTATTGGATAGGGCATGCTATTACCCGGGCAATTTTTTCTAGCGTTACCGACGGGTTATCTTTTCACGTGTTTCCGAGGCTAAACGGCCAACAATTGCCCGACGGAGTGTTTCTTTGCCCGATAGAATCGTGCATTCCCTATCTGGACCGCTACAAATAACCTTTTGCCTCGGGGTATTTCGGTCTTTTTTCCGAGCATTACCGACGAGATGTGATTCCATGGTTATCATAGGCCAAACGGCCAAGAATTACCCGATAGAGTCTTGCTTTGCCCAATAGAGCTATGCTTTGCCTTCTGGGACGGCTTACAATAACATTTCGTTTCATGGGCATTTCGGTATTTTTTCCGAGCATTACCGACGGGTCGTGTTTCAACGAGCAACCAAGGCCAAAAGGCCAAGAATTGCCCGAGGGGTCTCGATAGCAACGTGCCATGGCACCCGGCGTCGGGTGGCCACGGCTTCCCCGGGGGAGGGAGACCACCCCCCCTATAGTAGCAAAATTAGCCTTTGCCCTTGAGGCAGGAAGGAACATGATTATGTCCGAACAGTCATAATGGGCTTTTTTTTTAGCATCACAACTTTGTTTCATGAACTTTGAATTGGAACATCTTCACAAAAATATGGAGCAACTCCACAAAAAAATTCAGAATTTTTTGCCAAAAGAATAATTTTATATTAATTAAACAAAAAAAAAATAAATAAATATCATAAAATAATAATAAAATAATAAAAAAAATACAAAAAAAGTATGAAAAAATCACGAAAAATTATAAACAAGCTACACAATAATTATGTAACTATATTGGGTTGAAAAATGAGGCATCTACAATACAAAATTTTTAAATTAAAACTTAAAAACGTGTAAAAATAAAAATTAAAAAAAGATAGAAAACTAACATTGCAAAAATCCCGCAAGATGTTGACTAAACAAGAGTTTTTGGAGAGTTTTGCCAAGATCATATTGATGCTTGCATTGATTTGCCCGATGACAAGCTACTTTTTAGCTGTACTAAGCAAATTTTTAGCCGTTACCCAGCAACTTGGTTACCGATATCGAGCGTTACTTGACGACTAGGCACCCAGCAACTTGCTTGCTATGCCTTGGCCACCCTTGGTCTTGGCATGCCGTGAGCAATGCATTGCCATGCCCGGTGACAAGCAATCGGCTTGCCATGCCTTGGCCACCCCTTGTTTTGGCATGCCGTGAGTCATGCCTTGGCTACCCTTGGTCTTGGCATGCCGTGAGCATGCTTGCCATCCGTTGGCCACCCCTTGTTTTGGCATGCAGTGAGTCATGCCTTGGCTACCCTTGGTCTTGGCATGCCGTGAGCAATGCATTGCCTTGCCCGGTGACAAGCAATCGGCTTGCCATGCCTTGGCGCCCCCTTGTTTTGGCATGCCGTGAGTCATGCCTTGGCCACCCTTGGTCTTGGCATGCCGTGAGAAATGCATTGCCTTGCCCGGTGACAAGCAATCGGCTTGCCATGCCTCGGCCACCCCTTGTTTTGGCATGCCGTGAGTCATGCCTTGGCCCCCCTTGGTCTTGGCATGCCTTGAGCAATGCATTGCCTTGCCCGGTGACAAGCAATCGGCTTGCCATGCCTCGGGCACCCCTTGATTTGGCATGCCGTGAGTCATGCCTTGGCCCCCCTTGGTCTTGGCATGCCGTGAGCAATGCATTGCCTTGCCCGGTGACAAGCAATCGGCTTGCCATGCCTCGGCCACCCCTTGTTTTGGCATGCCGTGAGCAGTGCATTGCCATGCCCGGTGACAAGCAATCGGCTTGCCATGCCTTGGCCACCCCTTGTTTTGGCATGCTGTGAGTCATGACTTGGCCGCCCTTGGTCTTGGCATGCCATGAGCAATGCATTGCCTTGCCCGGTGACAAGCAACTTTTTAGCTGACACCCAACGTTACCCGACAGCTTGGTTGCCGTTACCCAGAAACTCTTTAGCCGCTACCTGGCAACTTGGTTGTCTAATAATACCCAGCAACTTTTTGGCCATTACCAAGAAACCGGGAAATTCCTTGCCTTGGCTTTGCCCGGTGAGCCAGCTTGCCACACCTTGGCTAGAACAGTCAATTGGTATTGCCTACCATCACAAACGATTCCCGATGCCTTGTCTAGACCATCATCTTGGCATACGCCCAAGTGTTTCCCAAGTGTTTCCAAGTGTCCAACTTCCAAATTGCCTAAGCCCTTCACGTCCGAGCAGCAACCAGCTTACCTCTCCGCAAGGGTGTGCCTGCCCCGAAGGGCTTCAACACCAATGCATCATCGAGGTAGTTTTCCGATGGGACAATGCCATAGCCAACAGAGAACCGTCGACCGGCGCTCGCCATCTAGGCAACAAGCTTCTCCCTCCACAAGGAGGCACCCCCTAGGCTACGCAAAGTGGCATTAGGAATCAAAGACCATTAGCCAGTTACATTTTTTTGTGCGGGGACACCAATGCATCATCGGGATTGTGCCATAGCCAACGGATATCCATCAGACGGCGCTCACCACCAAGGCGACGAGCTTACCTCTCAGCAAGGAGGCATCCGCCGAAAGGAACACCAATGCATCATGGAGGAAGAAGGTTAACGAAGGGACAGTGCCATAGCCAATGGATAACCGTCAACCGGCGCTCGACGTTTAGGTGACAAGCTTCTCCCTCAACAAGGAGGCATCCCCTGGGATACGAACCGTGGCATTAGGAATCTAAGACCATTAGCCAGTTACGCTTTTCCGTGCGGGGACACCAATGCATCATCGGGATGGTGCCATAGCCGACAGAGAACCATCAGCCCGTGCTCATCGCCTAGGCGATGAGCTGACACCTCAACAAGGAGGCGTCCTCGGGGCTACACGCCCTGGCATTAGGAATCAAAGACCATTAGCCAGGTACGTTTTGACATGCGGGGATGCCAATGCATCATCGGGAAGGTGCCATAGCCAACAGAGATCCGTCGGCCGGCGCTCATCACCTGGGCGACGAGCTTACCTCTTAGCAAGGAGGCATCCCCCGATGGGAACACCAATGCATCACGGAGGATGTGAATCTGCAAGCATTGCCGACGGGATGTGAAAGCACGAGCATTTGAGACCAAACGGCCATGGAATTCTTGTTTCTGCCCGATAGAGTCGTGCTTTGCTTTGCCTTGCCCTGTATTGGATAGGGCATGCCATTACGCGGGCAATTTTTTCTAGCGTTACCGACGGGTTATCTTTTCACGTGTTTCCGAGGCTAAACGGCCAACAATTGCCCGACGGAGTGTTTCTTTGCCCGATAGAAACGTGCATTGCCTATCTGGACCGCTACAAATAACCTTTTGCCTCGGGGTATTTTGGTCTTTTTTCCAAGCATTACCGACGAGATGTGATTCCATGGTTATCAGAGGCCAAACGGCCAAGAATTACCCGATAGAGTCTTGCTTTGCCCAATAGAGCTGTGCTTTGCCTTCCGGGATGGCTTACAATAAAATTTCGTTTCAGGGGCATTTCGGTATTTTTTCCGAGCATTACCGACGGGTCGTGTTTCAACGAGCAACCAAGGCCAAAAGGCCAAGAATTGCCCGAGGGGTCTCGATAGCAACGTGCCATGGCACCCGGCGTCGGGTGGCCACGGCTTCCCCGGGGGAGGGAGACCACCCCCCCTATAGTAGCAAAATTAGCCTTTGCCCTTGTGGCAGGAAGGAACATGATTATGTCCGAACAGTCATAATGGGCTTTTTTTTGAGCATCACAACTTTGTTTCATGAACTTTGAATTGGAACATCTTCACAAAAATATGGAGCAACTCCACAAAAAAATTCAGAATTTTTTGCCAAAAGAATAATTTTATATTAATTAAACAATAAATAAATAAATAAATATTATAAAATAATAATAAAATAATAATAAAAATACTAAAAAAGTATGAAAAAATCACGAAAAATTATAAACAAGCTACACAATAATTATGTAACTATATTGGGTTGAAAAATGAGGCATCTACAATACAAAATATTTAAATTAAAACTTAAAAACGTGTAAAAATAAAAATAAAAAAAAGATAGAAAACTAACATTGCAAAAATCCCGCAAGATGTTGACTAAACAAGAGTTTTTGGAGAGTTTGGCCAAGATCATATTGATGCTTGCATTGATTTGCCCGATGACAAGCTACTTTTTAGCCGTACTAAGCAAATTTTTAGCCGTTACCCAGCAACTTGGTTACCGATATCGAGCGTTACTTGACGACTAGGCACCCATCAACTTGCTTGCCATGCCTTGGCCACCCTTGGTCTTGGCATGCCGTGAGCAATGCATTGCCATGCCCGGTGTCAAGCAATCGGCTTGCCATGCCTTGGCCACCCCTTGTTTTGGCATGCCGTGAGTCATGCCTTGGCTACCCTTGGTCTTGGCATGCCGTGAGCACGCTTGCCATCCGTTGGCCACCCCTTGTTTTGGCATGCAGTGAGTCATGCCTTGGCTACCCTTGGTCTTGGCATGCCGTGAGCAATGCATTGCCTTGCCCGGTGACAAGCAATCGGCTTGCCATGATTTGGCGCCCCCTTGTTTTGGCATGCCGTGAGTCATGCCTTGGCCACCCTTGGTCTTGGCATGCCGTGAGAAATGCATTGCCTTGCCCGGTGACAAGCAATCGGCTTGCCATGCCTCGGCCACCCCTTGTTTTGGCATGCCGTGAGTCATGCCTTGGCCCCCCTTGGTCTTGGCATGCCGTGAGCAATGCATTGCCTTGCCCGGTGACAAGTAATCGGCTTGCCATGCCTCGGCCACCCCTTGTTTTGGCATGCCGTGAGCAGTGCATTGCCATGCCCGGTTACAAGCAATCGGCTTGCCATGCCTTGGCCACCCCTTGTTTTGGCATGCTATGAGTCATGACTTGGCCGCCCTTGGTCTTGGCATGCCATGAGCAATGCATTGCCTTGCCCGGTGATAAGCAATCGGCTTGCCATGCCTTGACGCCCCCTTGTTTTGGCATGCCGTGAGTCATGCCTTGGCCACCCTTGGTCTTGGCATGCCGTGAGAAATGCATTGCCTTGCCCGGTGACAAGCAATCGGCTTGCCATGCCTCGGCCACCCCTTGTTTTGGCATGCCGTAAGTCATGCCTTGGCCCCCCTTGGTCTTGGCATGTCGTGAGCAATGCATTGCCTTGCCCGGTGACAAGCAATCGGCTTGCCATGCCTCGGCCACCCCTTGTTTTGGCATGCCGTGAGTAGTGCATTGCCTTGCCCGGTGACAAGCAATCGGCTTGCCATACCTCGGCCACCCCTTGTTTTGGCATGCCGTAAGTCATGCCTTGGCCCCCCTTGGTCTTGGCATGCCGTGAGCAATGCATTGCCTTGCCCGGTGACAGGCAATCGGCTTGCCATGCCTTGGCCACCCCTTGTTTTGGCATGCCGTGAGTCATGACTTGGCCGCCCTTGGTCTTGGCATGCCATGAGCAATGCATTGCCTTGCCCAGTGACAAGCAACTTTTTAGCCGACACCCAACATTACCCGACAGCTTGGTTGCCGATACTCAGCAACTTGGTTGCCGTTACCCAGAAACTTTTTAGCCGCTACCTGGCAACTTGGTTGTCTGCCAATACCCAGCAACTTTTTGGCCATTACCAAGAAACCGGGTAATTCCTTGCCTTGGCTTTGCCCGGTGAGACAGCGTGCCACACCTTGGCTAGAACAGTCAAGTGTTATTGCCTACAATCACAAACGATTCCCGATGCCTTGTCTAGACCATCGTCTTGGCATACTCCCAAGTGTTTCCCAAGTGTTTCCAAGTGTCCGAGTTCCCAAGTGCCTAAGCCCTTCACGTCCGAGCAGTAACCAGCTTACCTCTCCACAAGGGTGTGCCTGCCCCGAAGGGCTTCAACACAAATGTATCATCGAGGTAGTTTTCCGATGGGACAATGCCATAGCCAACAGAGAACCGTCGACCGGCGCTCGCCACCTAGGCAACAAGCTTCTCCCTCCACAAGGAGGCATCCCCAGGGCTACGCACCGTGGCATTAGGAATCAAAGACCATTAGCCAGTTACGCTTTTTCGTGCGGGGACACCAATGCATCATCGGGATTGTGCCATAACCAACGGATATCCATCAGCCGGCGCTCACCACCAAGGCGACGAGCTTACCTCTCAACAAGGAGGCATCCCCCGAAAGGAACACCAATACATCATGGAGGAAGAAGGTTAACGAAGGGACAGTGCCATAGCCAACGGATAACCTTCAACCGGCGCTCGCCGTTTAGGCGACAAGCTTCTCTCTCAACAAATAGGCATCCCCTGGGATAGGAACCGTGGCATTAGGAATCTAAGACCATTAGCCAGTTACGATTTTCCGTGTGGGGACACCAATGCATCATCGGGATGGTGCCATATCCGACAGAGAACCATCAGCCGGTGCTCATCGCCTAGGTGACAAGCTGACCCCTCAACAAGGAGGAGTCCCCGGGGCTACACGCCCTAACATTAGGAATCAAAGACCATTAGCCAGGTACGTTTTGACATGCGGGGATGCCAATGCATCATCAGGAAGGTGCCATAGCCAACAGAGATCCGTCGGCCGGCGCTCATCACCTGGGCGACGAGCTTACCTCTCAGCAAGGAGGCTTCCCCCGATGGGAACACCAATGCATCACGGAGGATGTGAGTCTGCTAGCATTACCGACGGGACGTGAAAGCACGAGCATTTGAGAACAAACGGCCATGGAATTCTTGTTTCTGCCCGATAGAGTCGTGCTTTGCTTTGCCTTGCCCTGTATTGGATAGGGCATGCCATTCCGAGGGCAATTTTTTCTAGCGTTACCAACGGGTTATCTTTTCACGTGTTTTCGAGGCTAAACGGCCAACAATTGCCCGACGGAGTGTTTCTTTGCCCGATAGAATCGTGCATTGCCTAGCTGGACCGCTACAAATAACCTTTTGCCTCGGGGTATTTCGGTCTTTTTCAGAGCATTACCAAAGAGATGTGATTCCATGGCTATCAGAGGCCAAACGGCCGAGAATTGCCCGATAGAGTCTTGCTTTGCCCAATAGAGCTGTGCTTTGCCTTGCTGGACGGCTTACAATAGCATTTTGTTTCAGGGGCATTTCGGTATTTTTTCCGAGCATTACCGACGGGTCGTGTTTCAACGAGCAACCAAGGCCAAAAGGCCAAGAATTGCCCGAGGGGTCTCGATAGCAACGTGCCATGGCACCCGGCGTCGGGTGGCCACGGCTTCCCCGGGGGAGGGAGACCACCCCCCCCCCCCCCCCCCCCTATAGTAGCAAAATTAGCATTTGCCCTTGTGGCAGGAAGGAACATGATTATGTCCGAACAGTCATAATGGGCTTTTTTTTTAGCATCACAACTTTGTTTCATGAACTTTGAATTGGAACATCTTCACAAAAATATGGAGCAACTCAACAAAAAAAATTCAGAATTTTTTGCCAAAAGAATAATTTTATATTAATTAAACAAAAAATAAATATATAAATATTATAAAAAAATAACAAAATAATAAAAAAAAATACAAAAAAAGTATGAAAAAATCACGAAAAATTATAAACAAGCTACACAATAATTATGTAACTATATTGGGTTGAAAAATGAGGCATCTACAATACAAAATATTTAAATTAAAACTTAAAAACCTGTAAAAATAAAAATAAAAAAAAGATAGAAAACTAACATTGCAAAAATCCCACAAGATGTTGACTAAACAAGAGTTTTTGGAGAGTTTTGCCAAGATCATATTGGTGCTTGCATTGATTTGCCCGATGACAAGCTACTTTTTAGCTGTACTAAGCAAATTTTTAGCCGTTACCCAGCAACTAGGTTACCGATATCGAGCGTTACCCGACGACTAGGCACCCAGCAACTTGCTTGCCATGCCTTGGCCACCCTTGGTCTTGGCATGCCGTGAGCAATGCATTGCCATGCCCGGTGACAAGCAATCGGCTTGCCATGCCTTGGCCACCCCTTGTTTTGGCATGCCGTGAGTCATGCCTTGGCTACCCTTGGTCTTGGCATGCCGTGAGCATGCTTACCATTCGTTGGGCACCCCTTGTTTTGGCATGCAGTGAGTCATGCCTTGGCTACCCTTGGTCTTGGCATGCCGTGAGCAATGCATTGCCTTGCCCGGTGACAAGCAATCGGCTTGCCATGCCTTGGCGCCCCCTTGTTTTGGCATGCCGTGAGTCATGCCTTGGCCACCCTTGGTCTTGGCATGCCGTGAGAAATGCATTGCCTTGCCCGGTGACAAGCAATCGGCTTGCCATGCCTCGGCCACCCCTTGTTTTGGCATGCCGTGAGTCATGCCTTGGCCCCCCTTGGTCTTGGCATGCCGTGAGCAATGCATTGCCTTGCCCGGTGACAAGCAATCGGCTTGCCATGCCTCGGCCGCCCCTTGTTTTGGCATGCCGTGAGAAGTGCATTGCCTTGCCCGGTGACAAGCAATCGGCTTGTCATGCCTTGGCCACCCCTTGTTTTGGCATGCCGTGAGTCATGACTTGGCCGCCCTTGGTCTTTGCATGCCATGAGCAATGCATTGCCTTGCCTGGTGACAAGCAACTTTTTAGCCGACACCCAACGTTACCCAACAGCTTGGTTGCCGATACCCAGCAACTTGGTTGCCGTTTCCCAGAAACTTTTTAGCCGCTACCTGGCAACTTGGTTGTCTAACAATACCCAGCAACTTTTTGGCCATTACCAAGAAACCGGGTAATTCCTTGCCTTGGCTTTGCCCGGTGAGCCAGCTTGCCACACCTTGGCTAGAACAGTCAATTGTTATTGCCTACCATCACAAACGATTCCCGATGCCTTGTCTAGACCATCGTCTTGGCATACGCCCAAGTGTTTGCCCAAGTGTTTCCCAAGTGTTTCCGAGTGTCCAAGTTCCAAATTGCCTAAGCCCTTCACGTCCTTGCAGCAACCAGCTTACCTCTCCGCAAGGGTGCGCCTGCCCCGAAGGGCTTCAACACCAATGCATCATCGAGGTAGTTTTCCTGTTCCGAACAGCGCATTGGCGTTTCCAGAATAAGCCCGCGGTTTTGACTTGGGGGCATGCGAGGATTCACCCTTTGATAGAATCCCGCTCTGCAGAGCATCTTCAATGGCCAGGCCAGAGTCGAAGAAAGTTTCGAAGTTGGCGGATGCCTGGGCTAGAACCAAGTGCCTAGCGTAGTCCGGTTGGAGGTTGCGGGAAATGATACGGAGCTGGTCCTTCTCGCTCGGGCGATCAGTCATCTGTGCGGCTTTAGCTCTCCACCTTTTGACGAAATCTGCAAAGGTCTCTTTCGCCTCCATCTTGGTGGACTCAAGTTCCCGAGTAGTCATTTTCAGCTGGGAGTTGTAATTGTACTGCGAAATAAACGCAGTCCCAATGTCTTCCCAAGTCCTCCTCTTGGCAATGTCGAGTGACAAGAACCAATGGAAAGCAGGGCCCGAGAGGGTCTGAGGAAAGAGCTGTGACATGGCCTCCGGCTCAACAGAAAGAAGTTTCATGGCGGCATGGTAGCTGTAGAGATGAGTCCTGGGGTCTCCACTCCCGTCGAACTTAGCCAAGTCTGGCATTTTGAATTTTTCAGGAAGCTTGGCGTTGGGGTACAGGCAAAGGCGATCTAGATCGATCCCTCCGGCACTGATCTTTTCTGTCTTAGCAATGGATTCCTCCAGTTTGGCCATCTTGGCCATGAGTGCGACCATTTCCGGATTCGGAGCTGGTCCTTCTGGGTTTGGAGGCTGTCTACCACCTGTAAGGTTCGCAGCGGGCCTACGAGCTTCCCTCGGGTTCAAGACGATGAGGCGTCCTGCGTGAAGTGGATCTGGAACCAAGACAGGCTGCTCCTGGTCAGACTCATCGTCCTCACCTTCGTCCTCAAGAGGGGGTGGAAGGCGAGTGTGGATGAGGTCATTCAGGCGAGCGATGTTAGTGTCGGTTTGAGCTGCCCTCTGTTGCATGGCGGTGATACTGTCCTGAAGGTTCATGAGCATGGTCTCCAAGGTAAGGGGTTCTGGTTGTGGCTGTTCCATCGCGACAAGTGTTTCAGAGCTGCTTGAGGCGGATACCGGGGTGGTCGGACGTCCTTCTTGTGAAGCCGGTGGTGAACCTGACTAAGAACCTGACTGAGATTCTGAATGCTGTGCTGCTGGAGGTGAGCGCAGAGAGTCTTCCGTGATGACTGACTGGGACTGTAACCTGACAAGCCTTTGAACCGGACTCAGATGCAGACGTTCCCAAGCGGGTTTGGCAACTGGCCTTGATACTTTCCTTGGCGGTGCAATGATTCAGATCTTTGCTTGCAAGGGAAAAGGAGGTTTAATAAGGGTCCTGCAGTAACTTTAATATAAATAAAAGACTAAAGCGGATGCAGCCAACGTCGAGAGTGTCACCCTAGACTCTAGAACCGGAAGACAAGTTTGTCTTACGACATTTTGGACACTGCTTTTAGGCCCTCAGAATTCTTTTTGAAGATGTATCCTTGTTTGGAACGAGCGGTCCTAAAGGATGTCAAAAGGAGTCTAAACCTTTGTCCGCTTCGATGTTCGGGGTTTCAAGTTTTTTGAAGCCAGAACGACTCGGCATGAATATCATGATGCCATAACCAGGTTGGCGTAAGCAGCACTGTGCTATTAGCCGGGCGGTGTAAATGACGAGGCACTTGTTACCTTTTGGTGTAAGCGTCATGGTATTTTGCTTCGCGGTTCTTCGTTTTTTGTTTGAAACCCTAAATAGGTACACGGGCAAAGGTGCAGAAAAGCTTCTGATTTCCTAAAGTCCCACTGTAAAAGGACTTAAAAGACGATAACGCGCATCACTGAGATGCACGACTCCTCATCGGGCTGTAACAATGTCCTACTAAGCCTGAAGACAGACTCGGAACAGATTGAGAACCTAGGAGCCATCCTAGACATGCTTCTACGCCGAACTAGAATGTATGTACAGTTCATGCGATAAGGAAAGCAGTAACACGTAGGCATTTAGAGGGTTAGATGCAAGTAGATCTTAACCTGTGGGTACCTGTCCTAATTTGGAGAGTTCTAATGCTCTGTATATGCAAAAAGGCCGGTTTTGGTTCGTAACAGGTTCCTCGGACTAGGGCCACAGATATACCTCCCGTTACCCGCGTTTTTCGCAGAATAACAGTCGAACGGTAGCATGACCCATCATCGTCGAAGGTTGTCGGTCGTTCGGGACCCCCGGGCTCCGGTAAACCGTGCCGGATTGCCAAAATGTTCCGACGAGGCTTTTCCCACATCGATGCAAATGAGATGCTAAAATTTGTTTTAAAAGAAGGAGAATCACAGAGTCGTAAAAACGGCTTTTCAAATTCGGCTCACTTTATTTAGTCCATCTTTAGAAGAAACTACGCAAGCGAACAATCGAAAAAGCCCCAGATTAGAATGGCCGGACACGAGGTCCTGTTAAATCACCGTTCCAACCTTCGGCAGCGCAAAGCTCACCGCTTTGACAGGCTTTTAAGGGATTGTTCCCAAGCGTATTAAATCCTAAGTGTGAATTAATATTGGTTCGATTTATCCCCAGCAGAGTCGCCACTGTGGGCAGCATACCCTTCGGAGGGGGAAAAGGGATTTCGTTCCCTCCCCTGCCGTTTGCGGCCCTTTTTGAAAAATCGAGGGAGCGCGAGCGCCGGTGGCAAGCGCTCGAAAATACAGAGTCGCCACTTGAGTTTTGAAGGTCCGACACTCAAGGAACCGTATTTCGAAGCACCTGCCGCGCTATTTGATTTGAAAAAGTGAAGGAAACCAGTCCGTCATAACCATATCTGGGTTCGGGAGCCAGGTTACGAGAGGGGAAGGGTTTTAAGGCACCCCTCTCGCCCAATCCGGAGATCGGTCTCTACTTAGGCGTTTTTATGAAAACATTTGTGATTCTTCCTCTTTTAATTGATTTTAGCCAATTAGGGCGGGGGAACAGTTAATCGGGGATTAAAACTGTAACAGTTTGCAGGATGTGATCAAATAATGGCATGGACGGACAGGATGATGAAAAATAAATGGGATAGACTTGAGACAGCGATCAGATGCTAAAAACCAGGCTCGGGGCAGATTTGTCCTGCACGATGACCAACTTGCATGCCTGAAGAGTTCTGTATGCAAGTCAACCATCGCGCGAGACACACTGACTCTCGCGCGAGCATTGTCATCTCACCACAGTTCCACAATCATCCCCTTCTGGGCTCTGGAAGGACCAGTGCACACCCAGGAAGCAAACCAAGCAGTTTATTGTAAGACTGTAAAATACTAATTATTACACCATACTCCAAGCAGGAGCCAAATAAGATGAAATACAACCCCTAAACAGTGGGGGCATCAAAACAGAGGCCAAGGGCCTAGTTGCCCATGCAAGGGCCACCCATGGAAATCAGAGAACTGTCGCGCGACAGAGAGTGAAGCTCGCGCGACACTTCTGACTGGACTTCCAGGAATCGCTTTGCATGCTTGGGTCCTGAGACAGCTTCAGGGGATCCCAAGGGCATTCCAAACAGTTTACAGCAAATAAACTAGCTACTGTATTTTGTTTTGCATGCATAACAGTGATCTAAAAGTCAAAGTAAGATACAACAGACATAAATACACTGCAAAACAGAAAAGGGCTAGCTTCCCTTCCCCACGAGGTCCATTCTCTTGCTGACACAAGTGTCGCGCGAGTAAAGGGGACCGTCGCGCGAGGGTGTGGCTGCCACGATTTCTTGTAACTTTGCTGGCTTTAGGACCAGGGCATGGTATTGATTACCAGCCTTGGTCCTGTCAGCCCCCCTCAGGGATCAAAACAGAAACAGGTTTAAAAATTATACCTTTGCTTGGAAAGGATTTGGGAATGGATTAGATTGATTGGTGTGGCCTTGCTACCAAATGTGTATGAACACACTAAGTTCAGAAGATTAGGAGGTGGTTTGGGGTTAATGACTTTGTGCTATCTAATGTAGGACTTGTAAAACAACCAATGACTTCCTTAGTTAATTTTTTGGAACCCTTAACATGGAAGACCAATGGGGGTATTTATAGGGGGAAGGCAAGGGCTGATTAGAGGCCAAACAAGACCTTAGGACCAGCCACTAAGGCTGGTCACAACTTGGTTGTGAGGCTAGCCAACAAGGTGAGAGAGTGGTTGGGAGTTTGCATGGGGCTAGAACCTGCCAGCACGCCGTTCAGCTGAGGAGAACGGGGTTCCAGCCCATGGGAACCCATGTGCCAAGCAATCATCACAAGTCCAGCTGGATTCTGTGATAGGGACAGGAGAGAACCATCGCGCGAGGGTTCGGGAGTGTCGCGCGAGGGTCAACAGTCAACAGTTTTGACTTTGACTACACGTGGCAAGCTAAGTGTCGCACGAGGGACACAAAGGCTCGCGCGAGGGTCAACTCTGGCTCTGGGGTTTGACTGAAGGTTTAGAAGGGTTCAAAGGGGTTCGAGTAGGGTTCCAAGCATTCCAAGCCTAATCCGTTCCCAATCCAAGCTCTGTTTGATCCGATTTCATCATCGGGGAAACAAGAAAATCGTAAAATAAAGTAAAACGATTGGGGGACTCAGATTGGGGTGTCTACAATGTGATTCCAGGGGTGTCAGAGGCCAAACGGCCAAGAATTGCCTGATAGAGTCTTGCTTTGCCCGATAGAGCCGTGCTTTGCCTTGCGGGATGGCTTAAAATAGCATTTCATTTTAGGGGCATTTTGGTCTTTTTTCTGAGCAATACC